>LUCH01003536.1:0-29122 GCA_013368495.1 Paragonimus heterotremus
TGTCTCTGATTGACATGTTGGACCTCAGGTGGCGTCTCTGGCCTAACAGTCTGGCCTGTATGACAAAAGACAACAGGGTCTTCTTGGAGAGATGTAGGTGACCCGGAGCGTCCGATTCAGAAGCTTCACTTGCGAGAAAACAGAATACAAGGTTTTCTTGGGAAACCTTACTGGCAGCCAGTAACTCAAAGTCTGACTCACTTGGCACTGAGGAGCTAACCCAGTGCGGAGGTGCACTGAATAGGACATTGGCAATTCATTTTTATTAATGCTGCGCGCGCCAGATGTATTGTAAGCCACATTAAGCTTCTGATAATTAGTGTAGATGTTTTCTGCCCAACAAGAATACAAGGCGGCAGTCAGTCAGCCGTTAGGAGTACGTCTTCTAATCCTCTCTTTCTTTGATCAGTAGATAGCAGCACTGTAACTAAGTATATTTCTGTAGTATACTCGGAGGTTGGTGTCTCATTGCACAAACACTCCCTTGCAATCAACAGTGCGACATATAAACATATGAGCGTAACTGGTTTCGGTCTGGCTGTTTCCATTCGGTCTATCTAACATAGCTGAATCCAGAAGAAAAGAAGTCCTAGTTAGCACAATCCTCCGGATCAAAACAACATGCATACCTGACCACTAATCCGAGGTAGCGGAAAGATTCATGGTTAAGTTCAACTCACATGGTTGGGTGGCAGCATCCGAAACGGATTAGCCTGTCACAGTGACCGAAGCCAAAGGACGCCTGCGCTTTAAACCATCACCCCAAGTGGCTTGCGCTGCACCGCACATACAAACACACATCGTGACGCACTGGTATGACCACTAGTGCTTCAATGAAAAGTATGCGTCATCAAGTCAGAAAGGGCTGTGACTCCAGTACTAACACTGTTATCACTGTCTATCACATAATTCTTTGAAGGTCTTCTGTTCTTCACCAAGTAATTTTATTTATTGTGAGAATGAACATGACCAAAATATAAGGTTGCCTATGTGGCCGCATCACGGTGACTCCCTAAACACGAAACATCCAAAGTACGAATCAGGTCACCGCATGAAAATCAGTCACATAGAGTGAGCACATCGAATGTATATTCGATAGCACTTTCGTTTCGCCTCAGGTGAGGGTATCAGTGAC
Source organism: Paragonimus heterotremus (assembly GCA_013368495.1). Taxonomy (NCBI): domain Eukaryota; kingdom Metazoa; phylum Platyhelminthes; class Trematoda; order Plagiorchiida; family Troglotrematidae; genus Paragonimus; species Paragonimus heterotremus. Next base: position 1,136 of record LUCH01003536.1, read on the forward strand.
TTTGATACCAAAACGAGAACGGTGGAAGGAGAGGTTTCTAGTTTTATCATGACAAAACATGCAGAGCTGAAGGAAGCTGAAAAAGATTTGATTTTGTCTTGTAAGCAAATGAAGTCGAGTTTAGCAGAAATCAACCGAATTCCCTGAGGAGTCAACCACCAGGAATGCGTAACAGTATAGGAGGGTCACCGTTCAATTTGCTTAGAAGTGCATATTTTACTGAGCGGCGGTGTACAAAAACGGTGGTGTTTGAGATGCGGGTTTTGACAAGAAACGATTGAAGAACTTTATGACAATGCATCTGGTTGGATAATCTAAGGCTGAGGAAATCGATTCAACGTTGTTTAAGGCTAACAGAGTTTGGATTCTCGTGGTAAACTCATTTGGAATCCTGGATATTTTGTGGTTAGAACAGATTTGAGTTGGTCACTCCTGATGCTTTGATGTATTGCTAACGTAAAGTTCAAGGGGAGATGAGATGGTTCCGCAACCAGACCTAGCGGTATGTGATTAGTGATAGCTAGGCAACGTAAACAGATTTGTGAGCATGATCAAGTAAAAGAAACTGTATGATAAACAAAGTTATAGTTCTTAGTTCAACACATTAAAGATACCAACATTCTTACCAATTACGTCAGAAATACCAACAGTAGTTTTCCATGAAGACAATTCTTCCACAGTTGTGTTTCACGTCACAAAACTTTCAATCCTACCCTATGGGTGGCAGATGGTGTATTGTTAGTATAAATTCAACTGGTAACCACTGAAGTGTGTTTGTCCAGCAGATAAACAAAGTTATCAAAATATTTGTCTGATTGATCAAGTTATGGATCTACTTAAGAACAGAACGATTCAATTTGAGGTTAAATATCTTTGAATCAGTCATTGCAAACGGTACTCATAGGACTGATAATCAGGTATATAACAGCTTCGGCTCGTAACACAAACAAATGCTAGTTTGACTTTAGTTCAAAATGTACCAACCTGATTCGTCTACGCACGAACGAAACTAGCTATCAGGTCCCAGTTTAAAGATGAGCTTGGCGAACTACCCTAATTACCATCTAGTCCCTTGTCATGTAATCGACGTCAAAAAGAAACAAGAACAAACCTTCTGTACTAGCGGCTTTCCGGAGGAAACCTAATACGGTATATTTATTATTTCACGGAGGATTTTCTACGGTAACCTTTAAAAGATAAAAACATACCTATCCCACAGTAGTTCTTGTCGATTAGAAGCCAAGGTTATTTGCAAGAGTGTTAACAGTAGAATAGCGAAGTAATCAGTGCGGACTATTCTTCAAAATGCAACGAGCGAAATATGTTTTTTATGATAGCCAAAACGGTAATATTTTTATGACATCATTTTTTCAATTTCATTCAACATTGTATCCGAGTTTTGTAGATCAATTGTAGATGTCACCAGAATCTCAACTGAAACTAGAGTGTTATAGAACAACAAAATTGGCTGCCAAGGCCGAAATGCCTCTTATTCGAATTGGCAGTGTACTTTTGTTTAGAGAACACTCAGGGGGAAATGAGTTCCGTTGTTTTTGTTTGGTCATTGGAGCCCGATCTGCCATGTGACACGAAGTAGATCCGCTAGATTTGCCTTGGTAACACCAGTTTCAACTGAATAACGATAGGAACGGTTGATAGAGAGAAATGGGGGCTGGTGAGACAGTGGCCTAGCAACTAGTTAGTCCCGTCGTCAATTCCGCAACGAGAATGTGGGTCTGTTGCTTTAGCAGGCAACCTGAAGGTAAGATCGCCTGATTATGGGTTCGATGTGTACAGGGTTTCCTACATTTTTAAAAATTAACAATACTTCATCTTTGTATAGCAAATATTTTGCATCAGTTCCCACACATTGTTCGAACTGAGTAAAGTGATTCTTACTGCACTAAAAATGTGTGCACAGCGATCTATCCTTGTCTATTCATGCAGTAGCTTTACAATACCAGATAGATCTCATCCAATTTTTGGCTCCGTCTACTACGAACATTGCCACAGCTTTCACGTCGCTTCATCAACCTAAGCGCAACGTAACAGCATCCATATTTCTCGGACATTGGTAATCTGGAATATTGTAGTGGTCACCTTGTGTACCCGTGAGCACTCACTGTCTGTGAGTCCAATCCCTCGATTATCGTAAGCAATCTGAACCTCGTAACCTTTGTGTTACATTTGTTCGGTTGGTTGTCACTGATAACCTCGTGAAGTAAGCCCAGATTTACTTAGGCTATCCAGTAATTCATACCTGACCATTACAAGTGTTTGGACAACATGCGAAGTGCCATAATCAGGCGTACTCGTTTGAAAGTATGGAACGGAGTAGACAAACACACATCCCTGGACATGTGAACTACATGCTTAGATTATCGATAAATAATGAGAGACTTCGGTTAATCTTAACTGAGAGTCACTCACAATTTATCGTAGCCTTCACTCTACAATAACATTTTTACCTAACCCTTTTCATAAAGAAGCACTGGATTTGAGGTTCTGTTGCTGTACAGCTCGTCTACACTACACATCCTTGTCACGATCGTAATACGAACTCCAGTCAATCTCTCACGAAACAACCGTGTTGATCACAATGCCAGTGATCTCACACTGGACATGACCAAATTACCACATGTAAAATCTCGGCATAACACAAACGAATACTCAGACGCACTGACGAAGTGATCCTCGATCGACTTTTAGACGCTCAACAGACCACTTAAAAAACATATTTTCTGATAAGATAATACTTGAAGTTGATCAAATGAACAGCGGTCGCAGCGGAGAATGTTTTGATCAAAACACTGTTCAAGTAGGCAGATTGATGTTTAGGTACTGTCCAAGGCAATTGCCGTCTATTGCAACCAACATACGATGAATGGTACATGTGAGCAAATGAATGAACATGAAGGCTGGTTGTAGAATATAGGAGCTTACCAGTGAAATACGACATAATGCCAAGAATTGAATTGAAACTCACATATGGTTGGGCCGCAAAGCAGATTACCTCACCTGGCAGTATAGACAGATTTGAATCCAGACAGAAAGAATTGGGATCCTTTTTGACCGTCTACACCATTTTTCGGGATAAAGAGTAATGGGTGGCTTCTCTGTATACGATAAACACCTCTTGATAGCCTTGTAGTACACTTCACCTACTTTGGACCAACCAGATGTCAGCATGAAAGAAGGAAAACATAATCCTGTCTGTGGGTCGTTTATACATTAGCTAGGTAGACTGTCGAAAAAAGCCAGCAGGGGCATTCTATATGGATTATCCGGCTTAGATTTACCATCGACACTCCCGCAGTTTAACGTGTGTATTATATCCACTAGACCATGCAGAATGAGACATTTCGTTTTGATTACTCAACCAGTCATACTTTCATTCGACTCATTCTTAGTATATTCAGCCCAAAATCCTGATCATCACGCATCAAATTTTGGTGATCGATTGGAGTACGAAAAGTTAACTGAGACTCAGATTTTCCTCAGAAGAAGTTAAATGGAACGGTGAGCTGACACAATCTCAACGGTGACCAACTGAACGATTGCGTGGGCATTCTCAAATTTAAGAAGTGGTGATGGGTCGAACTGCAAATGAGCCGCTATCTAATCAAGCGGAAGAAGCGAGTTGATTTCTCTGTACTAAAGTATAGGAGCACATTGCCATATGGGGTAGTGGTACTATCGTCCGCTCGGAATGACCAAATATTGTAAGCTAGTGGAGCTCTGACTGACTGACAAGTTCGTGTACAGTAGTTTAAGAAGACTTATAAAGAAAGCTGCTTCTCTCAGAGCGATCTGACACTGAGTAAATTGTTCACATTTTGCCCACCTGGCTAGTGAATTTAGAACACAGCGCTCATTCAAACAGAGCAGCGGTAAGCAGGATAGGTTCGTGAGAAAGTAAGTCAGTCGAAGAATGACTGATACTCAGCAAAGTTCATCTAGATGATCAATAGCAGCAAGCGACTACACGTAACCAAAGCTGTGGTCGTTGAGGAGAAAGTGTCATGCTGTGTTACTGTCCAGTCAGAGCAAGTTTTAATTGAACCTGACGATTCATCTTGTCCACTAGTGTGCAGATGTATACATGGTTTACGGATCACTCGTGCTCCTTTTCAACAGTCAGGGTCATAGTGAACTTCTACTACTCATTTTTTTCAGCTTCGTTGGTGCATCGTACAATGAATATCATGTTTCTTTTCCGATCAAACTTTAAATGTTTGTTTATATTCCCCATCCTGTGTAGAATTCAATAATATGTAATCCAGTATTGAATTAGTTTCTGCTTTATGATTCCGGTCTATTTCTAACCAGTTTAGTTCTTAGTATTTTAGTCATACTTTTTGTTTTCCAGTGATAAGGGTTCCATTTTCATACTAATTTATCGTCTGGTTAACCAGCATTGATCAGCTGAACCACAAAGACCTCCACTTATACATCTCCTGGTCTGGGTCCTTCGAGTTCACACTGGATACGTGGTTTGTGGACTTAATTACAAGTGGTAGGCGGAAGCCAGTTGTGGTATGCTCAGACGTATTTTGGCTTTGGTGATTGATTGGCTAGTCCAAAACGGTTGATACCAACCGTGGCTGGTGTGGACTGGGCTGTAAACCAATCTGTTCAATTTTTTAAATCAGAGATCATGGTATCCGGGATATTTCGCCGTTCGGTCGACAATGTAGAAGTCGAGACGTTAAGTGCTGTCTAGGCGACCGATACCATGAACTGAGTGTGTATGCATATCACTCAACAAGTGTGCAACGATATAAATGCGTTTCCCATGTCCGGTTTGCTCTTGTCAAAAATCGGGAAAACTGTTTTGCTCAACGATTTTGTTTCAGTACGATGTTAATCTTTATGTAGCAGTTCTGACAGGCAAAAGATTTTCTTGACTCTTTAATCCTAGTCGATGGAGGCAACAAACTGTGTGTGGTGTCCGATTGAAAATATCTACTTGTGGTACACATTCTTTAACAAGAAATATGTATACTTATGTGTGTTACACCGTGCGGCAGCAAATAGCCAGAACGTTGTTGGAGTGTTTCTTTCAACCCTCTGAGACCTACATTTATGAGGAAAAGGCAGATTTAACAAAATGAAATACTTTCGTTTTTCTGATGTTTGTAAATTTATCTGATGTCAACCTCGACTAAGCTTATGACCTAGTCAGCTATAACAGTTTTCACTTAGATATTATAACACGTAGTACCATCGTTTTTCCGTTGGACGTGTCCAGATAGTTTAACACAACACCTTCACGTTAGGTACATCCACTCGTGTTGGAAGGTCACTGACTGGAATGCCACATTAACCAAACTAAGTTGTGCAAGTAGACAACCACGTGAGCCACAAGTCAGATTGATGATCTTACATGTCATCGTTTGAAAAGTACATATTATCCTCTCTTTCTGCAAGTGGCATTTGGTACGACGAAACTGGTTTTGCTTGTCACCCGAAAGTAAGACACAGTAACTCCCTTTACTCATCCGAGCTACGTTCTGAATAGATTCAAGGGTGTGTCAACAGTTTTACCTAACTTATTGTGCATAGATAAAATCAAAGTAGTTCTTACACTCACAGGATCCGTTGAAAGTTCACAGATTAGATGAAAATGAGAAAGAAGTAAGTCAGAAGATCGTTTCATTTTCGGAAGGTCAACAAAAAAGTGACCGTGAAAGAGAAAGTCAGAATAATAGGCGGAATGGAAACCCACCCAATGCCTAGCGTATTGTAACTTAGACCAGACAACAGCTGACTGAAATCGACAGACAGAGGTCGAGAGTGGATTTAGTCTACCGCAATGATCCGGATGATCAGGTTGTCTGAATACTCGATTCACGTCTGTATGACAAGTAGGAGGCTAAGCGAATAAAGCAAAGCATTTTTCGTAAAACGCGCTTACCGGTAAACCAACATTTGTTAACGATGTTGATTAAGTTTAGCAGGTCTGACGACAGATTTGTCATACTGCAAGAAAAAAGTGAACGGAGATCGTGAGCAGTGGCTCACAGTCGTTTTATCATGTGACCCAACCTTTCAACAAAATTTCGCCTCAAGACTGAAGTAGATCCGTATGTTCCAAATGCCATTGAAAAAGCAGTAGTAAAAAAACGGTTTTAACTTTCAAATTCATAACTTATGAAGACCTCTGTAAATGCTGTTTTGTCGCGACGCGTTAAAACGACATAACCCGAAGTTATATGTAATCGATGGATATGAATAAATGTAATACTTGTACTTTGTAATGTGTATACACTTACCGTCTTGATTAACTGGATACAGGAAAGACAGTGCTTCAGTACACGTCTTTCAGATGGTCGTTTCATTTGAACGGCAACAACGTAGAACAGGACATATTGATGATTAGGCTTTACTTTATCTGTTGTCTTGGTTTTCAAGTGATTGGAAAATCAGACTTCTTAACAATGCACTGTAGAAAGTGGCATTGACTCTTTTCAGATTTTTTCTTATAAAAAAATTGAGTCATTTTCTCGTTTAGCCTAAATACTTGTGTATGTGAACGAAGTAAAATTCTGTTCTTAAACTCGAGTTTCTGGCTAATCGGTCACTTCCCCTCTCAATTCAGATAATGTCACTTATAACTTGTAAAGTATTTTTGTCAAACAGTGATCTGATCTACTTGTTACTTCGCAACTTATCAGACCCAGGTATGCAACGAATTGCCTAATGTTGAAGTTTCATTAGAGGTTTTCGAAAAATGTGTACCACCTCAGCCAGTGGTATTTCAGGAAATCTACTAACACCGCGTTTAGTTACGAAAGTGCGTAGAATTAGCATATGGACATCTTTTCATTTAAATGATTAGTTTTCCCTTAACATAAGGTACTATTACTGATGTCCAAAATAGTTTCGCTTTGAGCTTGTGTTTTGAAATTGAGTTCATTAATATGACCGAATGCATCATTGAAATATGCTAGTCCCGTCAGCCAGTTATTCTTGAAACTACAGGCTAGAACCCGGGTTTTTGAATGCGAAACCGTTCCAGCTCCTATCGCACTTCCTAAGCTCTAAATGAAATTTTGCTCGATAAGTCCAACGCGTTAGTGAGTGGCAAAAAATTCATTGGTAATGCGATCCCCTTCCTCTTAGTGCTGTGTGGGTTTTGTTGCTTCGTTTTCTTACGTTTGAGTAGATCAACTATTCTGAAGAGATCATTGTGAGCTAAACAAAGTTCTGATTTAACTCCTTTTGCTACTAAACTTCCTATGCAAACGTAACAATGAGTAGTCGTGATTCCTGGATTTCAACCCTGTACACCTGAACCAAACTGTACGTGATCATTTGTCACTGAAAGATTTTCATCAAAACCATTTCCCAATTCGGTATACTGTCATCGATATGATTTTAAGTCATTGGAAGTGTGCTTGTTCTTCTTGAAAGCGAACTGAAGCGAACAGGCATTCTCTATTGCAACTGCCTTCAGTAGTACATTTTATAACAGCCACTGTCCGCGAATTATCTAAGACATCAGGAAACATCTATTTGAAGCTAAATATACCAGCCTACTTCACGCTTCCGATAACTTGTCCTAACAACTACTCGGAAATAATATCAACTTGTCTTTGTGTGTTACTTCAACAAACCCCACTTGAATTGTGTGAGCTGTTGAGTAAGACAACAGGCGGAGGCAGAGCATCTGGTTCTCATCAGATATGTGTGTGACATGCTATATAAGTTGGATCACGCTTCAGGAGAAGTGCCGGGAACGCAACCAGCCCCTGTATGCCCTCTGTGTCGACATCACCAAGGCGTTCGGTTCCGTGAGCCGCGAGGCGCTGTGGACGATGCTTGGTAAGTTTGGATGTCCAGGTAAGTTTGTCAATTTGATTAGATTGTTGCATTTGGGCATGAGGGCGAAGGTGCAATCGTGTGGATCGACCTCTGATAATTTTGACATTGTCACTGTCGTGAAGCAAGGTTGTGTCCTGGCTCCATCCCTATTTAGTTTATATTTGACTGCCATGTTAACAGTCGTTTTTCAGGATTCTGGGAAGGACGGCGTTGTGGTGGAGTACCGGACGGATGGGAGCCTGCTGAATATTCGACGCTTCGGCGTCCCAACCAGGTTAAATACCTCACTGGTGCGCATGCTTCCGTTCGCAGATAACAGCGCGCTGTGCGCACATAGCGAGGACGAACTACAGCGATTGGCCACAGCGACATCCAAGTTTGGACTGGATATCAGCACAGGTAGGACATTTACTTTCTTTCAGCGTTCTCCGGGCGGAGGTGCTGTCTGTGCACCTTCACTCCAAATTCGCATCAATGGAGATGTTGTCCGCAGCTGCACAGATTTCTGCTACTTGGGCAGCAATCTGTCCACCGATCTGTCCGTGGACCGCGAGCTGAGAGCTCGTGTGGCAAAGGCTAGTACTGCTTTCGGACGTCTTGAAAGACGTGTTTGGAAGAACCACAGCCTGAAGCCGAGCACTAAGCTCTTTGTCTACCGCTCAATGGTGTTGTCTATACTGCTGTACGGCAGTGAGACGTGGACATTGTATCAGCGGAACGTGCGCTATCTGAGCCAATTTCATTTGCAATGTCTAAGACGCATTTTGGGTATTCGGTGGTCCGACATGGTTCCGAACACTGAGGTACTGCGGCGAGCGGACATGAACGGGATGGAAGCCTTGCTGATGTTGAATCAGCTTCGTTGGCTGGGTCACGTCCGTCGGATGGACGATGATAGTATCCCGAAGCAGGTGCTGTATGGACAACTGAGATCAGGTAAGCAAATTCCTGGTGGTCCAAAGCTGAGATACTAAGATGCTCTGCAGGTAAGTCTTTCACGTTATAAAATTGATTTTAGATGTTGGGAAGACTTAGCTTTGAACCGGGCTGCTTGGAGGAATACAATTCGGACGGGCGTCCGCGAGTTCAACGAGCAGTTATTGCGCGGCCGAGAACGAAAGCGCGCGGTACGCAAAGGAACCATCGGTGCCATAGGTCGTGGTGACATGACTATATGACGTTGCGATGTGTGCGGCCGCGAATGCGCTGGCCGCCTTGGATTAGTAGGTCATCAACGTACTCATAGTGCACCGTCGGCGAAGAGACAACGAGTACGCTAGGCTCAGGCAGGTCTTATCAGCATATCCGTTCTGTTTTTCTTAATGATTACATCGACCAAGACCATGGTTGTTTGGCAACTAATCTGTTCCTCTTTTCAGAAACTTGGGTGTCTGTGATCTTCTACCTATTCTTTTCTTAGGCTTTGTTGGTGTATTGAATGATGAATCGTTCGCTTGATCTCTTCGCAGTTCAACTTTGAGTTTTGTTTTTCAACTTTATCCTCTGTGGAATGCACTAGCACGCACACGTATACTGAAATGCTTGTTGTATTACATTTCACACATCTTTCCCCCTGGTATAGATCTTGCCATTACAGTCTCTCTCACTGTTTATTTTCCGAGAGATAAGGATTTCCTTCCCGTGCTAGCCATTCAGTTGGCTAACCAGCATTGGCCAGCTGGACACAAAGGCCTCACTCACACACCTACTGGTCTTATTCCTTCGGGTTTACACCGGATACGTGGTGTGTGAGTGGAACCGTAAGTGATGAAGCGGAAGCCACTTGGGGTGATGGTTTAAAGCGCATGCGTCCTTTGGCTTCGGTCACTGTGACAGGCTAATCCGTTTCGGATGCCGCCAACCTATGGATCACGCGTGTGATAAATAGCGATGTGTCTCTCTCTGTCAGTCGAATGAGTTGAGTTCAGTCAAAACATCAGACATTACCGCTTAGAAACTGTGCAACCGACGAAAACTTTAACATGTATTTTTATGTTTGTGGGTAAATAACCACTGGCACTGAGAATGGTCAGAAATCGAAGCAAGAACAAAAGTAAGTTTAAGTGACTGACGTTGCAATGCATGTGCCATCAGTACCAATTTTTCGTCATAATTAACAATCTCTCAAAGAAAAATGTTCGTTTTTTTTTTACACAGGATCCAACAAAGACATGAAAACAACTACCAGAAACAGGCTTGTACAAGCCATAATCATGGTATGCTCATAAAACGTATTGACCTCCAGCAACCCATGTTGGGTGATTACACATGCATTGAGTTGTGATTGAGGGTTCAATTAAATCGAGATGTAACGGCTAGCAACACCGTTCTACTTGACCGACAAAACTGTTGCCATCAAATCTGTTGGAATCTCCCTGACTGCAAAATCTAATTTGCCGTGTAACAATATGAGCAACGGGTAGTAGGTGATTTGTTTAACAGAAATTGTACATCACTATCAAATGATCACAGACAGTCCAGTCAGCCTCTTTCGCAAAGAAGCACCAAACTCGAGCTTCCACCTTCTTATGGATAGTCAGTAGTGCACAACCTTACTACGACCTGTACTGGAACTCAGCTCGGTGCTTTCGTGAGTGATCATTGTGTCAATTACCTCACATTGGAAACGACCGAATCACCGTATGCAAACGCTTAGCCTCATTCGCTTGTGATTAATGACTAGGTTGCCTGATCACTAATTGTAATCGATGACTCCACGTCTGCGATTTCTCTCCGAGTTGAAATCAGATAAACTGATAACTTGTTAAGAAGTATTTTGATTAATGATGAGTAGTAGGGGATTTTGGCTTTTTCTATCAATTCAGCATCATCCACAATTAATCTCAGCTTCTAGAGTCGTGTCTAATGTGAGGTCAGTGGCACATGGGTCAACATGGTTTCCTCATGAAAGCGTGACCGAGGTCTTAGTCATGGCCTTAATAAGGATATGTCCGATCGATAGGCCCTAAGAAGAGCAAATCTCCAGTCAAGTGGTTCTTTTCGAAGGAACTGACTGCGAGGCCTGTGTGGATGCGACAACTGTGACTAGTTGTGAGTGATCAATCAATATAACAGTCTGTCTGGGGAACATACATAGACCAGCGGAACTACACATCACCTAATAAACATTTTGAAACCAAGAGCCACTTTTTCAGTCATAGGTTGTTAACCTAAACAAGACTGTTTTAACACTAATCCTAATTACCCCCCCCCCTCAGTTGAGTTCCCCAGCAGTCTTCAGTCTTATGTTGATGTGATGAACGATGTAAGCTTGAGGCGATGTATTTATTGCACCAATCATTCTTCCATTGTTGATAACAATACACCAGTGGTTGACAGAGATGTTTGCCTGTCATGCAATCATGATAAGAGAAACAAGCTTTATTTTACAAATAGAACCAAAACATAGGGCATATTTCCCAAAGACACTGTGTACAGCCTCAAATGTTGACATCATCTATACCTTATTAACAAACGACTGAGTCGTAAGTGAAATTGAGGCGGCGAATTTAAGGCAGCTTCTTTTTGCCTTTCGATGTTCGCTTCACTGATTAGCATTACTTCAAAAATATCTCAGCTACACAATGACAAATTTTAAACCGCTAAAAGCAACTGATTTATATATTCCTTGATATTTGTAATTATGGATCAGATGTCATAGGGATACCAATCAAGAAGTCGAATGCAGCTTATAGTTACAAACTTACTGGTAGCTATTATCACTTCCTATTGCCAGGTTATCGATTGGATATGTTAGATTATTTATTTGGAGACCTGACCATGAGCAATCGGTTTTTGTAAATCATGGATCAGCATTTGTCGAACGTGCTCCAACCATGTGATTTGACATATTTTGGGAAGGTTTAAGTTAGTGGAACTGGTCAATAATCCGGGTCAATTTTTTTCTATCACGTGTTTGTTTATTCCTTGTCAATTGATGCGCGCTATTGTACGCATACACTAAGGTGCCTTAAATTCTCAACACATACTGGCTATATTTTGCTACCGTGAGACAGAACAGTTCCAATCATGGTCTTACAAACATGATTTTAGTTTCAAGAAAGAGATCTGTCAGACCCTAAAGGTAGTTGAAGTTGTAAAACATTGCTATAGCTTTAAAAACACCAACTCTCATTTCGCTTCCCAACAACTTCTCATTCGAACTCACTTCTTGCATACAAAAACTCGAAAGCAGTCAGTGGAATTTCATTGTCAGGTCTAAGGTTTGTGCTAGTGATTCAACCTAGGGACAATTGTTTGCGTATCAGAGCACCCCTCAAACGATAGGACAAAACGGAGATTAGTCGTTCAAAAAATTCGTTCCCCAAGCATATTTTCAAACAGAAGATCACCCCACCAGCAAAGGCGAGGTCGTTCACTTTCCTACTCAAAAATGCATCATTACTGAAATTCCGTGACCGTCGCAGACAATCATCCATTGTTTCATCTATGACGAAATTAAGTATAAACGGAAAAAGTGAGCAACTTCGATTGACACCATTTGTGATCTGCAATGTGTATGACAGTTCCTTGTATTCCATAGGCTGAGTTAAACTATTAACACAGGGGGTCCATTACATATATCTAGGTGGAAAAGCCTTGCTTCCGAAAGACTTCCAAAAGTGTAGATGACCCAACCGAGTTAATTTTACCACTTTGGTCAAAAATATATTGCAACCATCATTCCGCACTATGCATGACACTGTTTCTGAAGTTGACGAAGATCAGAAAGCTGATTTACACTTTCTCATCCTAAGAGCAAACTCTTCTGCTCCTCTGCAGTCCCCGACTCTTGAGCAGTAGTTCATTATCAAGGTGTTGTCAACTACGTAGTCGTGATTGCAGCATGACTATTTCCTCTGTGTTTGGGACAGACGGACGTTGATCATTTCTTACTCATAGAAAAATGGCACCGTGACCCCGATTGACAGGAGTATGGTTAGTTTTTCAAATTAGCTGAAACGGATGGTTAACATCTTTACTAGTGTTCCAGCACCTTTTGAAGAATAAGGAATATACGAGGTCGTTCGGGTTAGTAGATTTGCAGCACTTGAATACCAGGATGCAGTCGTGCAGTTCGCTTTGGGCTAGTCGTTCTAGGTTGACGGACCAGGGTATAACTTCAGAAGTATTAGGTGCTAATGAGGTGGACACGTGAGGTCAAATGAAATGCCTAACAAGACGCTCAGCTCAGCGAGACGACCATTCCGACTTTTCCTTGGCACCCAGTTGTTAGGATCTGAAATGGACAAAAGGGACATATTTCCGATGGCTTGAGAGGCCTTCGCCGCATTCTTCATTTTTAAGGGTGATAGCAACCAATCCATTAGCTTCAAATCAGTTCCTTTGCTGTTTACTGTTTTGAAGGTCCTGGAAAACAGTCACTTTGACATGAGACCAGCTGGAATTTTTATTTGAAGGGGTTGGGTGAATTGGTTAACTATCTGTGTTTGTCTGTTGGGGTGGCATTAACTTATTTCATCAGGGTTTTAACTGTCAGTCGATAAGATTGGCCAAAGTGTTGTTCGGTTAACTTCAGAATAAATGGACACCATGCAAGAACAGAGTTCGGTACCGTGCATGTGTTCTCTTACGATCAATGCCATACCATCTATAACTGAGAGGACTGATCGACAGTAGGAGGACTCCATACAGTTCTCATGACCAAGAATAGTACGTGTCAGAAATAACTGGTGCTTAGCGTAGGGATGTGGTGATTGCCTACCATCGTTTGAGTGATTTGATGGTATTCCAAACTTAATACCTGGTTGTGATTCTCCTTCAATGAACCGTTCCATCTTTGCATCAGTATCCTTTGCTAATGACACCAGAGCTACAAATTGACCTCAGTAATATGGTAGATTCATCTAAGAGGATATCTCCAACATTATGACTACTGTAGTCGGTGAGATCAGATATTATGATGGATAGCGGAGGGATTCTTAGCTTAGTCAATAAAGTTTCGCGTCTGTATATAATCCAATATTAACAGAAATTCAGCAGTAAATCAACATCTGTTTTCAACCGACTTGATTAGAAGTATACCCATGCCTGCATATCTGGTCGCAATAGCCAGGAGGTTACTTGGTGTACACAAACATCGAGCGGAGAGTGAGGATGTCGCTAATTCAGTTTGCAGAATGTTACCCGGAAGTCTATTTCTTGCGGTCAAGCAGACGTGGCTTTTCAATGGGCCTACAACCGAGCTAGTGCCGGTATTTGAAACGTCTTCAGTTACTGACAATCTGGCTACAGGCAGCGGATTGGCCAGTAAGGAAACTCGGATGCTCTTTTCGTGTGTAATACAGGAACAGAGTTATTGGAACGAGCTATGACGCTTTTGGTATGTAGATGACAAACATTGCAAGTCAGCGCTAGTCGGACTTTCAGAGCTTAGTTTGAAAGGAGAGGAAGACATTTTTACCCATTTTCCACCCGCTGGATGTAGCAAATGAAGCAACCAGCTTTGTAATGTAAAACGACCCAAGCAGTATGGGATTATTGGCATACAAAAATTCATAGTTGTATCTGAGCCAACGTTACTGCCAGGAGGTTCAGATTTCGACTGGGGAATCCTTAGGTAGTGAATGAGTGGCAGCTGACTAACACTAGAGCCACTTATTGAAACATTAAGTCAGTCATTTTGGACCCTCAGTCTGGAAGGCCATGAGACTATAATGTGTTGAACGCCAACTTAATGGCTTGCCCTAAATAGGTGACTACTGTTGTGATCACCACATCATAGACCGTTCAGACGCGCAACTCATCACGACGCTTAAAGATCTATGCCACAACTCGGTCATTAGTTGATCATAATGGAATAAGCCTTTGATGTTGCGAGTTTCATTAACACTGCGACCTAATCGCGCCTAAACGTTTTCATTAGGCAATGGGAGTTGTCATGCCAACACTAAATCTTTTTTTAATATCAGAAAGTCCTTTAGTTTTTTAGGAGATTTGTGGCTTTGCAGTGCCTCCACAATATCCAATGGCCGGAGTTGCAAACCGTATGGAACGGACTGTAATGCAACATATCAACCTAGGTCTCGTCAGTCGCCATGCTTTTGAAAATTACCAGTCTCTTTGTCTGTATAGATTCACCCTTGCCTTGAACATCCGGCAAGATCAAAGTTGACCTAAGTCAATATCCACTAGTTCGCGACCCTCGAATGCGACCATCCTGCATGTGAAGTTATAACCAAGACTCACTGGTACATGTTAGTCTGGCTCATTATCGAGTACAAGTGCATAGAGGTGACGACAGCCATTGAGGTCTATACCTTGAGGTCAGCGTTTGGACAATTCATGAGCGCCTGAGACGTCTACCAGTGAAATAAACTGTTCAAATTTTTGCTTGGCTTGACTTTGATAAAGTATTTAGTGGTGACATCGATGAAGGTGCTACAGACATCAGTAAACGTCGATCATTCCCTGATATAGTGACCTTTTTTCGACCGTTTTATCATGTCATGTGTGTCCCTTTGCGATAAAACATTAGATTAGGTTTGAAGGTAGCACATTTTTGGTACAGCGAATGAATTGAGTGGACAAGAATTGCACTGAAAGCCCGGGTTGAGGGCACAGTGTGCGAGGTGAATAACCGGGGTAGACACCGATCAATGAACGTACTTAGTATGGATATAAAAAGTTGCGGATTGAAAAGGTACATATGATATTCGTCATATAAAATGTATGAAAAAGTATCAATACAGCCGTGACTGAAATGATGACGTAAGTTATCTGTGGAAAGGTGAGATTTTTTCTGGTGGTACACAGTACATTCATAATCGTCCGTTGACTCAATACTGCTATTTTATAGCAGTCGATTACAAGCTTGTGACAATCTATTTATTGTGATGGGCATTAATTTGCTCCCTTGAAATTGGATAAACTGTTCACGAAAATGTCTTTCATATTGACTGGTAAAGTAAAGTGACAAGTTACAATGAAGATCTTGTCAGTTAAATCAAGAAAAGAGATTTCCGTACCGCTTAATTCTTAACCAATAAAAACAATACAATGAACTACAATTTAGGCATTTGACTGTTAGTCGAGCTCGGTATTTAGGTTACCTAAAGGTCTGAGAACCCAAACTTGTAAGATTATGCCCATACACATTGATTTTGTTACATCGTTTGGTGGTGAAACGTTTACAACCTAAACATCAAGCTCGATGAACAACCAAATATCTAAACCATCAGCCGAGCTATACACAAAATCACCACTATTTCTAACAAACGGTACACCGATCGGCGTGATATCGATCACGTATGACAGACTGGCAGCCTGTTCTGCCGGATAGTGTAATTGATTCCATCAACGCTGTATTATGGTTGGTCGTTTAGGTCAGTAGTGTCTCTTATGAATTCACTTCCGATTTTGCCATTCAGGTCAAAATGGAATCTGTCACTTCACGGTGATTCCCGAAAACCTTCACTCTTCAGTAACCCACTGTCTAGATTTGTCTGCCGATTGTTACCTTCCTTTGCTGCTTTACAAGGTAGGTGCTCAAACATAACCCTGAAAACAACAGTTACTTCAAAGCGCTTGCTGGCGACCATTTATCCTTCGCTAGATAGCCACTCAGTCACACAGCCGTCCTTCATGTGAAGACTCAGAGGGATTCAGTAAATAACGAAAACTATCGGAAGTGCATCTTCGTGGACAATCCATTGTGATCATATGATCTAACCATAGGTATACAGCGGGTCTGTCGTAACCGTCAGCCTCTTTCAAACGGCAGATGCAGCTTTTGGTGAACGGTGTGCACGGTGCCCAAAGAGAGAGTAATCCCCTTTTTCTGTTTGCTCGATGAATTTTACTGGCCACAATCTTTGATTACTGCTCATTTTTGAACTGCATTCACTCCGCATGGCAAACGGAATTACTTTCTAATTCATGATTTTGACCCATAAAACTTAGATCGTAGTTTCAATCCGATCTTAGTTGTAGCAAAGATCACTTCGCCATGATTTAGTCACACTGGACAAGGTCACTCTGGTAATTCAGCGCTCGTGTGCTAGAGATTGATAGATACAATTTTACTACGAGATGAATCAGCTAGTTTAGGTGGGTTTAAGTACAACTGTACACTGATCTGTTTACAATAACGAAACAAACGGACCTCGTAGGCAAAACTGGATCAACAATGCACTGCTATGAAATCACCCCGTTAGGTAGATTAACACAGGACATTACAAAGTCAATTTTGAACTCGTTACAATCGAAAGGTTGGGTAGTAGAAATGATGTACTTGTTTTGTCCACGAGTTTTGCCTACCCTTCAGCAAGTACACCACCAACAGTTTCATTCTTTGTGTGGACTTATCAGCTGGTAATAATCGAACAAATATTTGAACTGACAACCTTTGTGATACGAATTGCAACGAGTATTACTTAGACGACCACTGATCTCGCTTTAATCGCCTCGCCTCTAGTATCGATCAAAGAACCGTTGGCCAATTGTCTACTGACTCAGATGCATACTACGAAGGGTTGCCACTTGTGTTGGCTGTTTTCGTCCGCTAATTTAAAAACAGAATTGAAGTTGGTCATAGAATGCGCTCGATCAGTTACCCAGAAAATAAAGATCAATTTGACAGGCACCCCGGAATGAAATGTTTGGTTGGCTCTCCTATGAAATGATAACCAAGGATGGCTTTCAGATATAAGCTGTTCTAGTGGAATACCGAAGCGTAGTAATGAAGAACACTGATCATCCAGTATGTCCACCTTAGTTAACCTATTGCTTGTCTGGCTTGTTTGGACAACCTGTCATTTAACGTGCGCTTGTAAGGCTAATTTTTGACCATGTAACGGGGTTTATCTCATGCTCTGATTGATTGTACGGTGTTGTTCGTGACGTTAAATCGCACCAGCCGATGCCTGTCATCGTTTGGTCCCCCAATTGTTGAGCTATCGACAGATGTATCTGATTTTACTGGTGCACTGGCAGGATTCATCGGTTTCAGTTATCGTTATTAATCTAGTTATCTATTCCTACCATTTACAGATTGAAATAGAATTAGCTTATTGATGATTCCTTGAAGAGACCATTTACTGCCTAGTTTTACATACTACTGGTAGGTTGTATCTCAACGGACAAGGCGAGAACTATCGAGATACTCGCCATTTTTCAACTGTCACTGATCTAAGTCAAGAAAAACAACTTTATGACTGCTTTTGTCTCAGTTTGACCTCGACCAGTAGATAATCTTACTTACCAAAACACCACTTCTATAATCGTCACTAGAAACAAGGCAGCTGGTATGAACTGAGAAACCTAATGGTACCTCACTATGCATGTACTTGGATAGTCTCATCTTTAGACATATCTGACTTTACTGCACTAATTGTCACCCGACGTTCAGATGAAAATCGGATATAACGCTTGTATTGGTATTAACCACAGCATGTAGGACATGGCGCGATTTACAAAACAAATTTAGCGAAACCTGCAACATGCGATAAGCTATCACTTGCCAACTTTCTGCACGGTTAATTCTCAGGAAAACTGACGCTTGTATGAAGTCGGATGAAAAATGAACCGACTAGAGGAACATGGGCTTCCAGTCTTGCATCCCCGTGTCAATCACTAAAACACTGAATTTGTCTTATGGGACGGCGTAAAACACGCAGAAACACTAAATAAATGACTGATTATGCTTGAAAAGAATGTGATAACGCGAGAAGTGAGCATGACACTAATCATTTGTTGCTGCCACCGAATTTATTCACAAACGGCACGCTACAACAATAGTGATTACGTTACATGTGGAAAATGTATCTTGTTCAAAGTCCAAATGAGCAATCGCATTTTAATCGATGAGATTTCCGCATGCATCCATTTTACTCAATAAATGAACCATCATCGTAAACTGCGTATCTGCTTTAACGCAGGTGGCCGTTGTATATTGGTATACTAATCCCTCCATCTTCTTTCTTACAAATAGACATGTATATGAGTCATTCCACCAGATGAAACCTTAGTGAATACAGAAAGACAGTTTGTTGATTTTTCGCTGTCAACTTTCCACAGGGGACAGCGAGTGCTCTTAGCTTTCCCCACTTTAACTAGACTTCAGAAGGCAAGATCTTGTCAATTGCCTGTCTGAACTCAGCTAGCCGCAACTTGCTTATAAACAAGTTTACGAGCTAACTGCTTGTCAGAAACCACACCGATGAGATGCATTTCTATAAATTAAAAGAGAATGACGTGCGTTTTGTCAACTGGAACCATAATATATTTTTTTTCATATTTGCTGGCTGTATAGAACCAGCCATTCACAAAGGACTTCGAATAGAAAGCGGAAATCGTGCATTCACAACTGGAAAGCTAAGGTGAGATAACCTTTTTAATTGGGCTTACACCGCAACACAATCACAGTGGTAAGTTCAGTATGCACTAGTCGGTTGATGTAACCTCTGTGGTCAGTGTCAGACCGCAATATCACTGGATGTCGAAACCATTCTAGGCCGATCGTGCGATCGGAAAGAGTTCTTTCACACGGACAATTCCGGTTTCCCTGTCTACATTCTGACAACTGACTACGAACCATGACTAACTTCAATTGGCTGCTAAAGGCAACCGAAATGCGAACCTTGAGTGATGAAGATGATGAAGCCATAACTCTGCAGCTTCACATGTTCAAACAGTGTCCAGGAGCAGAGACGCTGTAAAATGCCATGGTTTGTGGAGCGCCAGACTGGAAGAAGAAGCATTCGTTATCACAATTCTTAGAATTAGTCGGTCCCCTTTACTAACTATATTCTTCGGTAGCGCATTTATAGGAGGTTGTGTTCAGCCTTTATATTTTTGACGGGTTGTATACTTGTTTTCCTTAGCATTTTCACATAGATCGAATGTTTCTGAGTTGCACAATCTAGAACAACCTAATCTCCATATCTCTAAGAGCGGCTAAAATTGTCACAGCTTTGTAGGTTTTCGCAGCACAGAGGCTGGCAGATCAGTCTACCACTTGCGTGACTCAAATTCAATCGTTTCGGCGGTACGGAATAGATTACCACTGATTTATCTTAGTACCCGGTGTGGGCCTCGAATCGCTGACACTGAACCGCTTGATCACGACTGTAAAATTGACATGACAGCTAGATTGTGAGGTATATCAATCCAAAGGTGTTGTCTCGATTTAATTTTCCATTCATTATTACTGCACTCATTTTCTTCATGGGAGGGTGTGGTCACTTGATGGAGAATTTTGGCCCCGTAGATAAGTGTGCAACAATTCGATAGTTTGCTTCAGCGGCACAGTTGTGATCTTATGTTTCTTGATACTGGTCTGTCCGCATATCACACTTTTAGAAAAAAGTGTAAACGAGACTAAAAATTTACCTTCACATCTAGATTTTGTTATAACGGAAGCTCATGTCTTTATGCTACCACAGTGTTAATATAGAGAGTGTACTTAGGCCAAACATGAAGTTGCCAAGTTTAACCATGAGTTGTTAGTGGTGTGACGTGAAGCCAACCCAAATGCGCATCCCGACTTGTAAATTATTTATCGGTCATTCCTTGGACTAGTGCCCTCGCACGCGGTTTTTGTGTTTAGTTTCATTGCAGACACAGTAGTGAGGTTCTATTGTTCGACTGAGCAACAATCACACGCTTGACATCTCGATCAAACAGACGTGTGATAGTTGACGTACCGACACTTGCAAAATGTAATTATTAACGTACCTGCGCAAACTATTAGTTCCCATTGACTTTAAATGCGAAAAACAACGCACATAAACTTATGTACTAGATTACTGCTTCAGAAGTTCAAGGTGTTGACCCTTATTTTGTTTGTGTACAAGTTTCTGTCAAGACCAGAATAGAAACTTTGAAGCTAGAAACATTAGGAGGTTTCCACCCATAGGTCCATTTCAGAGGTCATATATGATCTAAGTTATGTATTGGGATTGGTCCTATCGGTGATCTGAAGACATATGTTTAAACAACGGCAAGTCGGACTGCAAAAACTGGGATCACGTGAAACCGCTGCGAAGCTGGAATTTCCGGATGATTAATAAAATCTACACAGGTTAGTTTGGCAACTGTATGGTTTTTTGTGTGGTACAACAAACTGGGAGGTCGGGTTTCTGACTTTCTTTGTTCAGCTAATATAAACCTAGCTTGTGCATTTTTTTGGAGCGATATATGTTTAAGTTAACGACAGAGGTGAAATGCAGACAAAATGCGATCAGGTGATTTGATCTCAGCATCGTTACTCAACTCCTGTAGACCCATGGTAATCACAAAAACTAATGCAGAAACAAGATTTATGGGAACAAATTACAATGCATGCCATACAGTCGGTATAACGTTTGGTTGTATGCATGAAAAATAACGTTAGCTCTATTTTAGCAGCTGGATTTTAGATATCGATCTCTTTTTATTGTTGAATGTGTGTTTGAAAGTGAAATACTGGTAAAATGTTTTTTTCTTCTGTAGCGTTCATGAACTTCCGTCGTTAGATCGCATATAATTCCCTCCTGCTTATGTTAGAATCCGACGTAATTTTATAAGTTATCTTCATTCGAAACTACTACATTGGGTAAACTTTTAAAAATAGCCGTCGGTCACCATCTACAGATGCTCATCGACTGCCGTATATCTGCAACACGTTATGAACATTAGTACTGCCATACTTGTTTCAACTGTCAGGTATAGTATGATTGCGTTGATCCCTTTTGTTGGCTTGATGTTTTGTGAGAATTTGATCAACCAACCTGTTTTAATGGAAGCAACTTTCATAATCATCGTAAGGTTTTGTTGGGAATCCTTTGAGGTTCAAACGTGGCTCCACAACCAATGTCATGTGCCTTTTGCTGATCACGTATGCCAGTATCAACCTATGGGGAAAATGTCAAATGTAACCTCATTAATTTTATCCGACTCTCTTCACATCAGTCACAACCTCCCTACCTACTGTCAAAGGCTGATCAGTTTGTAATCGACTGCGACATATTACTCTACCATATCCGTGGTTGTGTGTAAATGAGTTCATGAACCTCACTCAATCACCCATTGTACGTCCATTTTGAGCTCAGTGCATCCACTCGTCTAGACTGAACAATACAAATTGTTATAGCATATTTGTGACACCCAACTGCACTTGTATGCAACACGACTTTGGTTTGTTAGAATTTCACTCTGAATCATAGACAACCTTTCGGTTGATATAGAGGATATATATATATATATATATATATATATATATATATATATATATACATATATATATATATATGCAACTATCTGCATCATCAACTTAAGCTAAGGGATATCTTCCCAAAGTGGAAGAAATGTCTGTATCTTACAGAATAAGCATTTTACGGGACTTAAAATTGAAAAGTGGTCAAAAATGGTATGTCCGTCGTTTTGTTTTTAAACGAACTTTTTAGCAAGTAAGCTGCATTCTGGTTTAGTAATAGTCGTCGATAGTATCAGAGTCTCTGATCATTTACTGTAAATCCATTCTTTCAGAGAAACCTGGTGGAGAAATCTTCTGTAATGACAGAAAGGTACCCATGCGTCTAAACGCTCAGCAATGAACTGTGTGATCAGAATGCCTTTTTTTGCAGTCCGTTTAGAGAAATCAGCTCAGTTCGTTGTCCCACCGTTAAAAGGCCTTGACCACAACAGATGGAGCAGATTGGTCTGTTTCCACTTTGTTTGGACAAGAACCCGTAAAGGGGCGATATCACATTGTTGCTTTGTCTCACTGGCCCGACCTTGCGCGAAATTGTGAGGTGTAGTCGTTACACCTTGCACCCTCACATTTCACTGCATGAGGGGGGGACGTTCGGAAGGTACTACCACCCGACGTGGTAGCAATAGGACCGGGTGATGTGACATCATTGCCGTCCACCTATACACACACCCATACACACACAATAGCTTATGTGTGATGTTAGCCTGTGGGAATGAACTGCCACTCTGTCTGAATACACACAGTCACATGACAACCATCATGTGGACACGGAAGTTGTTAAGGCTATTCTCATAATCTTGATCCCGTGACTCCAGTTACAACCAAAGTTTCCACTTGATAGTTAGGTTGTTGATGTGGGGCTAGAGAATTGGTTAGTTTCTAGTTGAACATCACCCACATTTGGTCACGGCCTTCAGATTCATGTGGGTTTTTCAGCTAGCCGTTTTCGTAAAGAAGCACTACACTCAAGGATCGTCTTTGTTAGAGCTAGCCAATAGTCATCTGGTTTAATCGACCCTTCCGTGAACATACGTGTGCAGTTGTTTTACGATTCTATCGGAATGAGAAGGCCCTATTCTGTCTACCATTAAAGCGAATTCTAAAGCAGTCGAAAGAATTCATATGCCACCACCCGGAAAGTATTGGTCGCAATGTGAGAAGCCTTTAATTCATGCGCTAGCAGGCAATAATCAACAGGAGCTTGACTATCTCGAGACATCGGCTCGTTCACGATTAACTTACTCAGTATTTTGGCATTCCCGAAGCATCATATGTAATACGTAGGAATCCCGCGTGACTAAACTTAAACACTCATATGACTTCAACCCCCATTACGTTGCACACCATGGTGAATTAGATTATCATGTTTCCACACTTTCGTCATTCTCTAGGTGGACATTCATCCTCTTTGTCTTTTATTGTCTGCCAGCAAAGTTGTCAGTCCATAAAGGAAATTACCTGTGAAAAAGTCAGCAGGCCTCATAGGGCATTTTACATCAAGCACTGATGGTGGATTGAGTACTATTATCCACGTACCAATGTTGCATCAGAGCAAAAACGAAGACAGATTGCGATATATTAACATTTCGTTCACTCTAATCAATCGCGAACGAAGTGTTAAGATATCGCAATTTGTCTTCCTCCTGATCTGATGAAATAGTTAAAGGGAACTCAATGTTAAAGTACCAAGATTTGTTTGCCTGTTTCACAACTCCCGACTTCATTGGACTTTTACAGCACATTTTTTTGTCAAATATCCACCTTACAACCTCTGATAAAACCTGCCCTAAACCGGTTGTCTTTGACACGCTCCAAATTTAACTGTCTACTGTTCCGCCTTAAGAGTTTTCAACATTCCAATCGATTTCCACATTTTTCAGTATTTCCTAATGCGCGAGGCGCACAAGTTGACTGAAAGTGTACATCAATAGGTCACATGCTGTCCACATCTACATTCTTCAAGGTCATCTGTGACTCCGCTCAAGTTAATACCTTTCGGATACCTGATAATTATATACGTTATATCATTCTGTGGACAGTGTGTTCCATAAAGTTTATCATCGGTCTAGTTAGTGGTACAATTAGGAAATTGTGGGCAGTATTATCTCTAAGTTTAGCCTGTTTTGTCTAAAGGTACGCGTGAACTTTAAGCAACTTTACGTTAGAATTAAAGATAGCCGAGTGTAAAGGACATGGATGTTCGATAGTATTGTGAGTAGCTAGTAAACCTGCTCTTTAAAAAAACTTGTACGAAATAACTCCTATAGTCGCTTAGTGATAAGACGAGTTTCTATTGCGTTGAAAATTCTAGACACTTTAGACCCTCGTGGACATTTTTCGTTCTGAGGGAGTAAAGCACGAGAGCATGCAGGTTTCGCCTGGCTGCGGGGTGTATAAATTAACTCATCATTCTCCCTCTCTCTCTCTCAAATATTAGAAATCCGGTATCAGTGACGAATTGTGTTTGTCTTCTCAGGTATTCAGCGGATATTCGATTCGGTTTCTGCAGCCAAGCTTTGGTTTTATTTTATGAAGGAGGGTATGTGCAATAAAAGCGTTGAACTCAATTAGGCTCTACATAAGCAGAGACATCCGATGGACAGCTGCCTTGCGGGAATTTAGCACTATTGCCATCTTTGTCCGATAAAGCTGGATAGTGTTACTCTGTCTTTTTTCCCTGTCATGGATGGAATTTCAAAGGCAAAATGACAAGTTGTGTAGAGTCGACCGCATAACGGGTGACAAACTTCATGAGTTAGATTGAACTGCTGACACGAATTTAATCTGCGACAGCTTACAGGCAGCATAAACACATTTAAATGGGTAGATGGTATTATTTGGTCGGTGTGAAACATGCGCTTCGCCTTGAAAGTTCAAAGCGTCAGTCAAACATTGGAAGAGGATCTTGCTAGTGCTCACGCCTGCAAGTGACACAAAGATCATTAGAGCAATGTTGTTCACCCGGATAGTTGTATAACTGTTGATGGACTTGTAAGCGAAGTGATTCGCAGGCCAGAGTGACGTTTGTCAATGTAAACCACCTGCGAGGATCGAAAAGCTTAAGCCATTCCATGAACTGGCGGGTGTAGTCTATGGTATCTTCCGATTCTGCAGCACGGCTTAAAATCCTGTCCAATCGGAGCGGAAGGTGTTAGGTGCTTTATCACGATTGTATTTATATGGTGGGAGCGCTATTTGGGCAGCAAGACTGGCAATAGATATCCACGGATTGCAGCATAAACATTTTTGCGCCATTCACTATCTGGTGAGGTTGATCTCGTTGTTTGTGATAGCAGTTATATGGCACCTCACAACTTAGTTTATCTAGCCTTACTTGTACAATCGGGGATCGGATGGGAAGTGTAGCCTGGCTGCCAGACAATAAGTGGCATCGAGACAGAAAACCTCTTATGCCATGGCTTGCTCCTGCCAACCAAACGTCTTTATCCGGCTGGGGACCAAAGTATCCGGAACATCTAAGCGTAGAGACACTTTGGATATGAAAAACTTATCTTATAAGTCATACCTGGATGATGAATTTTTGTCTTGAAGTAACGTCGTGTTTCACAACTCGTCCCAGGCTACTCAGTACTGTTTTGCAGTCTAGCTTATCGGAGAGACTGCTTGAGGATACCACAAGGATTGACTGAGGAATGTGTTGTTCATACACTGAACACAATTGTGAACATGCGATAAAAAAACGATTCGATAACGAGACGAAAAGCGACCGCGTAGCGCGAGTCATTTTTCAAGTATCTGGGGCTATTTCTGAAACATAAAAGCCGGCAGTTTTTACCCCGACTGTGCGTCACACTTGCGGACCAACTTTGGGGCAAAGTGGAGACACCGGAGGACAGCGTTCTTCCAAAAGAGAGGTTCTAGCAACAGTCCTGTAAAGGGAAACAACACAAACTAGCATAGCCAAAGGCCCAGTAAGCCATGCACACGACTTACACAAACGAAAACTAAAACGGCGCCGACAACACAGCACCAGCCCTTGTCACACAATTCAAATTCAACCCGTCCGCGCTTGCTGGTTTCGAATGCACATTACACAACTCCACTCTTTATTGACTGCCGTCTCCGGTGCTCTAAACCCTCTACAAATCGCCTGGTGCTCATGTTGCCAGGGGACATAGAGTGCTTGTGGGTCCTCCGCCCATCTACTTGGAACTTCCCTTTTTCACACTTATTTTAATCTCGACACATCTTTTTTGATATATTTTTCAAAATTCCGACACCCGTTTTTTTACTTCGGCACCACTATCGTCTTGGCAAGGTCGCCAAAATGTAACGTACCCGATAAGAGTGAGAACGAGGGTTCGCCAGAAATCGTTTATCAGGAACAAGTAACACTACTACAAAAGTAAGGAAGGAGTAAGAAACAATATGGAACATTACGTCACGGTTCGGTCAGATAGTTTGCCCTCAATCGGGGCCTCTTCTTCGGAGACTGCACAAACTGCCGACTCCGCAACATAAGAGAGAGAGGCAGTGATTAGCCGCGGTATAAAACGTATGACGCGCGTTTTCTCAGTTCCGCTTTCTTCGAAAAGTAATGCTGGCACTGCTTGTTGGGGATGCGGTTTACCGTCCACACTAACTATCAGTCCCTCAGTTGATTTCTGAATGTCAAGAATTCGGAGGGCCAGTTTGCGCGGTGGCAGAGGATACTTCAAGAATATGATTTCGAGTGAGAACACCGAACTGGGAGAAGTCACACCATTGCATATGCGTTACCCAAGAGGCCTGGGCGTGTTCGTGGAGACTGCCCATTTGTAGTATGCAAAACGTAACGCTAGCTACACTGCAAGGCGCGGACTATGGACGGTGGTAGACGGCTCAAGCGTCCGATCCTGAAACTGCCCTATCTTAAGAGAGAGGACGAGACGAAGGAAGTAGGCCAACAAGTAAAGGGATGGAAGAGAAAAGTTATGAGAGCAGCTGTCTATGGGCAATATGGGGCCATTTAGTGGTCAACGAAGGTGTTATGTTTTTCGATTACGGGCTAAACTATTACGAAAGAATTGTTGTTCCACGATCAGTGGTAGACAGGATGTTAGAAGACTTTCATCGAGAGCTAGGACATACCGGAATGAACAAACTGGAAGTTACAACCAGACAGCGATTCTGGTGGCCAAGTTTGCGTCGTGATGTGGCAAAATTCTGTTATCGCTGTGAACAATGTGGTAGGTTAAAACTCCCAAGGACAATCAGAAATCTCCATTACAACCGATATATGCTGGCTATCTAAACGTATTAACTGGTGTAGACATCACAGGCCCCGTAACGGAGACGTCGAGAGGAAAACGGTATGTGCTAGTGTTGGGTGACTATTTCACAAAATGATGTGAAGCAGTACCTTTGACTCACATTGATGCGAGAGCGGTGGCTGATGTGATCGTCGAGCATTGGGTGTGCCAGTGGGGGGCACTGGAACAGTTGCACTCAGACCAGGGGTCCAAGTTCGAAAGCGCGTTGTTGCGGGAGGTCTGTCGGATTTTGGGAATTGACAAAACCCGAACGACCGCCTACCACCCTCAAGGCAACGGGCCGGTCGAGATAGTTAATCGCTCACTTTTACAGTTCCTGAAAACAGTTGTAGACCGGAATCTGCCCGGCTGAGATCTGGTTATCTCCAAGCGTGTATTAGCCTACCGCAGCTGTACTCATGCATCCACCAGATAAACACCCCACTTCTTGTGGACTGGCCGAGAAATCCGACTACCATCCGATATCTGCCTACCCACGACCAGTCGAATATTTTTGCAAGTTGATCGATATCCTATCGTTATTGCATTACACCCCCCAATCCTTCCACGCATTCATATACACAGAATTTATTCAGTGTGGCACGGACAAACCACATGATTATATGGTTGGCGGCATCCGAAACGGATTAGCCTGTCACAGTGACCGAAGCCAAAGGACGCATGCGCTTTAAA
>LUCH01003536.1:33568-61643 GCA_013368495.1 Paragonimus heterotremus
ACACGCAGCAGCATCAACCATCCAGGACAGGCATGGCAGTCACAACCCAAGACATTCGGTACATTCACATAGAGATAATACTGCACAGAAAAACCAATCACACAGACACGGAATCAGATCAGGCAAAAAAGAGAATAACAAACCGAACCGAAACACAACAGACTGACACCATACACAACGAACACTTCACAACGGACGCATCTGCTTTTTGTCTGGCTGCTCCCCTTTGGCCAATCTGACAGGGTTGAACCTGCAACGACCGAGGTCGCAGTCAGCACAGCCCTCCGGATCAAAACAGCACACAAGCCTGACCACCACGCCAATGTAGCAGAATAAGTCAGCAGAAAAGTACAGAGGATATATACACACACATTGCAGTAGGCCATCTATATCGTCGAAGAGTAGCAAGCTGTCTGAATACGTGCACACAGATGGATAGACATGCATTATAAGTTCCTCATATTGAGTCCTCTTCACAGACGGAAACAACATATCAACATTTTTGGATGGTATAAACTGAGCATAACCCAAAATAGCTGTGCAACTTTACCATGGATATTTCAGCCACCCTTTTTCTAAAAGAAGCACCAAACTGGGATTTTGCTCTTGCCGGACCTAATCTGAAGAACATGCTTATGACAAACAAAACCCCCTACTACTTGACAGTAATCCAAATATGGTTGAATATGGTTTTGTGGTTTTAAACTGACAAGTCTTAGTAGTGGGGGTAACGGTGGGGGTTAACAGTACCGTTACTGCGGGTTCTCTCAGGACGATCGGGCATTCTGAGCACTACCAGCGGATATGGCAGAAGTTCAAATACTTGTCGAGGCAAGGATATTCACTACATAATGATGCAGTATGAGACCCTGCGGCAATATACTCGTTTTGGTCCCGTTTTGTGTGATAAAAACCATTATACGCTCCCACGCTTCGTGTTCCGATTCTTTTACGAAACATTCCTTAGAGATGTTCAATGATAAGCACGTTTTACTGGATTTCAACCGAATAAATTCTTAAAGAATAACAGAACTCTTAATAATGATGGACAGAGCAACGGAATAAGAATGCTCTGTAGAAGCTGAGAGGGAACTGCTTGCTGTCCTGTTGAAGGAACGATTAAGCTCTCAGATACCTATAACACATTTCTTAGCAACAGAGTTCAGTTCGCTCAGTTTCTTCATGATTTACTAGATCTTAAGGTAGCTTTTGTCACCCAGAAACATGTAGATGTGCAACGCATTTAAACTATGTACTTTATGTTTGATAGTGTATTTTAGTTAAGCTTTCACATTACAAGCCTTTACCTTATCTCAACAGAGCCCTTGAGAAATGTGCAAAAGGCTGCCCGCATGAACTGATTATTTCTCAAGAACAGAAAGTATCGAGGCTGAAATTGAGACAGTTAAAGAAGTGGTCGCAGTAAACAGACAAATTGCCGCAAAAAATAATCTCAAGTCAGATGATCTCAGTTCTTCAAGCCTGTTAGGGTATTCTTCATTGTTTAACTGATTTCAACTGACGAAGATACGGTCTATGGCTGTTTGGAAAGGACCGTAACAACTAGATGAATCGATTCCAATAATTCACATGCTGATGAGACGGCTGATTTTAGCCAACTGCGAAATAACCGTAGATGCAAGTTTCCGACAGTCCACTACTTAAGTACTTCGAGCGATGCTTCTATGTGTGATAAGATAAACCCGTGTAGACCAGTTGTACAGCCTGATAATCGCCTTAGGTTACTCATTCCCCCTCCAAGAGAACGGAAAACCCGTAGCAATACTATAAATATCACACCTAGAAAAGAATAAGAAATTGTATGAATGATTACCGCTCAATCGCGTTGTATCCGAGCCTACCGAAAATGGTGAAGAATGATGTACACCATTATTGATCCACAATATCTAGCAAACATTACGTTACATGATTATATAAGGTAGCTGTGACTATCCTGATTGGCCGAAAGCGTGAGACTACTATGAAACCCGAGGGCGATCAGGAACACTAGGCACGAACGCAATGACCATTCCGAAAACGGGATTTCCAAACAATTAATCTTACGGTAAACGTGGAATACCAGCCAATTACAACCTTGAGGTATTTGCTGCTACTGTCAGTCTTACGCTAGTCAGACATTCAACAGCTCGGCATTTTGTACGTTGTGTGTCAAGCAACTCGCGTCCTCTGCGTTCTGACGCACTTATTTAAATTGAACTCTACAAGTGAACAGTTCGACCTGGTAGAATCGAGCAGCAGCAGATTATTTCTAAGGCTTTTGGTCAAAGAAAAAGTTACTTGATTTTATAACTCTGAACCTTCGTGACTCATGAAAGCGAAACGAAGGGCCTTGTCGACTAGCATCCATCCTCTATCCCGTTCACCAAGACGACAAGAAGACACTCCGAGATGCAAGTATTTCGTTTAGTCTCGTCAGTCGATTACATACAACTTTCGGCAATATAGGTTAAGCGCGTTGCGATAAAACGATGAAATGAATGAACATCACATGGGTACAAACAGAGTTCACTGCCACGGTGACAAAATTGATTGCGTGAACACTTTTCCGATTGTCACTGAACGGCAACGCAAAATAAGACCACTGATCTACTCACCGACCTCCACTTCATTCAAACAATGGAAATTTGTAATGCTTCTTGATGCATACCCCAAACCGAAACTCCACCACCGGCTCCGTCTTTGTTTGGACGTATTAAGTAAAGTTGGTCTGAATGGGAGACCAAACCGAGTGCTCTTCACGATAACAGACAATACTCTTATTCGCTTGGTCACCAGTCCTACGAGTATCACTTGTTTGTAATTGAGTGATGGAGTGTTTTCACCCAGTTAGATATGAAGTTGCTTGCCATGTTATCGGCCAACCTAAAGAGAGGTTCATTTCCTTTCTGCTTATCCAAATTAACGGGACACGGTGAGTTTCACCTTTACTATGGCCTTTATTATCGCCAAACCCATTCCGAATTACTGTACGTCTCAACTGCATTTTAAACAGCATGGTGGTCCTTGGTTTTTCATATAGCTCGTTGTTCATTTCAAGACATCTTATTCCGTTTGCGCCCTTTGCAAGAAGAAAGGATAGCAAGCTGACGAATTACATGCGATCCTTTTAAAACAGAGTCGTTGTGTCCCCTAGGTTGCATTAATAGTGTATTAGCAATATCGTTCACCCAGGACTCAGTCACACAGGATACGGATGGTGTTTGTACAGCAAGGTCTGTTAGTCCATTCACTTTATCATTCACAATGCCCGTGCTCAAAATGCAAACTTCTGACTTTGGTCTACGACCTTCTAGTTTTGAACGAAGTTGAACTTTAAACTTAAGTCTTGTTTATTGTGAGATCAGTGTGATATTGGTCAGCACGTTAACTTCACAGGCACACGAACCTTGGTCCTACTCTTTATCGGAGCAGGACTATATATCACTGCGGTGTTTCTGCAAGAGCGTCATTTCATAAGGAGAGGTCAGGGATAGTATATCTGACTGTATCTCCGACTGTACATCTGACTGTTTTAAGCATATTCCAACGGCGCTTGACCTGCAGTAGTTCGAAAAGTTTTCTGAACGTGTATGTTCAACAAAACTCACTTCACTGCCAGTTACTGCCCCAGATAAGCACGATTTTGAATCCGTTTGGGCAGTTTCGAATTTAGCGGCCGAGCGTCACACAGCCGGTAGAGTTATACGGCCGACAACTCAGTAGACAGCTAAACTGAGTTGAAGAAATTTATGGTCCAAAGGAAATAGCTGTAAAACCGAACGATTCGTTACTTAAGTCTGGCGGACCCGATTCAAAAGATCTTTTACGGAGTTTGCTTACATGGAGAATAATGGCAGAGCGCAAGTACAAGCATAGAAGTCTTATGACAGTGTGACTAACGACAAGTCGAGCCATTGAGTTGTTCGAAAATACCCACCGAACTCAAAGCAGCGAACAAGACTTGCTTCCTGTGATTGATCATTAGTACACTCACCGCATCATAGGCATGACAACAGTAACCGGGGTGAGTAAGAAGATCGGACAGTAGATATCGTGGACAGTGTTTTTGCTAACAGTTACGCAATCACTTATTCAAATTGTGGGTTTGTTTGATTAGGGGGCGTGGAGGTTAAGTGTGTGCACGAACTTCTGAGCACACAGGTCAGGGTTGAGTAGGTGAATGCTAACGGACTCGAAAACGGTCAGCATTCGGCACTTCACCATTTGGGATAGATTTTGTGGCAACCGGAAGACAGTGTGAGAGACATCTTTCCACTGACAGATTGACTACAGTCGGTCATTTGAGAAGGACTTGCACTTGAAACTATTCTAATCACACCAGTTGTTCAACCACGCTGGATGATGTTCACCTATTCTATTATATACTTGCCTTGTGGTATGACTATTGTGTGATACTCGACACAACCAAACAAATGAGCACACACAGAAGCTTGTAGTAAAACGTGGAGGTTTGTGTTTGAGTTGTGACCTGATAACGGGAGTCGAACAGAAGCGCATAAACAAATGGGCTACAAAGTATGTTTTTTCGACAGACTTCCGAGCTTTCTTGTGGTTACCTCAGTCACAGAACCTCCTGTGATTAGGAGACTAATCAGTATACATTTCGCATTCACAAGGAGTGATTCAAGCTTTAGTTGGACCGTCCCCATCGTCTTTCGATTACAGTACATTGAGTAGCCATTCAGTATGGAAACCCGTGAAAAGTCTGGCTTAGCTTGGAAGGTGTCAGTGATACAGATCCTTAACGCCTTTTCCATCAGATCACGTGGAGTTTCGTTTTTGAGTTGGTGGAATGAACTTGTCAGAGTGAATATTCTGAGCACACCTAGTCCGTTTCCTTCACGCTTTTTGCTGAACTGCTTTCCCTTCTTACTATGCTAACATTCAGAAAACCGATTTAGTCGTTGCTTTCTGAGATTTTGGTCAGTAAACTACTGTTATGGGTTGAGTTGAACTCAGGTGTAACACTGTACATGTATGCATTTTCTTCAATAACGCATCTATTTAGCGTGTGAAAATTTAAAATTCTTCAGTGACTGCGTTTAACTGACTGATCTTCAGTTTACTGATCAAAACCTCCTCTAACATGGAGCTCGAAAACACTGGAAAATTTTGTCGATCCATCTTGTTGTTAGTAGATCTCATGTTTCGTCAGCAAACGAGCATCATTTGGGTAATACAGCAGTTGTTTTAAACCATACTTTAGGACGCCTACATGTTCACCGTTATGTTCGACATAACTGCACATGTAACCAAATGGCTGTTGTGGAGTTACGCTTGTGAATAGCAAAGCGATATCGAGTTGGAACATTATTTGATTGTTTAGGTTTAGGTCTCAGATTACGTCAGTGAACTGAAACGTATCCCTGAGACTATGTCATGATATTTCCAACCTGATGGGTTCATGCAAACTGGTGGGCAATTTAGCCAGATCGTCGTAGGGTGAGCTGCATTTAACTGCTAGCAAACATACGGTCCACAATTTCTGTCGGCTAATTTCCCTACTCACCATGAGTACTCTCTTTATATTTATTGTGCAATACTTAGCCTGGTGATCAAATACAATGCTCTGTTGTTCTCATGATTAACGAGAAAGTTACGAAAACACTGTTTACCACCTAACCTGAGTGAAATCGAATATTACAGTTGGTCACTGAAACAGAGATGATGTAAGTAAAGTGAGTGAGACAAATTTATGAAATATGGCGTAAGAAATAACTTACCTTTTCCAGAGAAAATTGGGCAGTGAATAAATTAAAACACAGATAGCAAACAATAATTACAATACACGCTAAACTATTTTTAGCCTACAAAGAAGACAACCATAATTGTTTCAATCTGATGATGTGTAACCTGTTAGTTTCGTTTCTCTTGGAGTTCAGCAGGTATGAGTGAAAGAAGTATGATGTGAGCTGCTGAGCACTGTGTTAAAAGCCGAATCTCTCATTCAGAGAGCTAAACACCATGCACCAATATTGGTCCCCTGCCAAACCATTGTGGCTACAGTCTGGTTAAATTGGTAAACCGGAGTAGACCATGCTAGTTAATGAATGCAGGACTAAGAATAAGCTCTAATTTCTGAACATCGGACACTTCATCGACCTGTTGACATTGTGTGTTACTGCCACAGCTTACTTGATGTTTAACTGTTAATGACTCGATTACAGTTTCTGCCTCTGGTTGCTCACCCGCCTTTTTAAAATATTTCTCTCGCTTACTTGACCTAATGTTAATTTTAATCCACGCTGTTCATAAAGGAAGTAGACATGTGTATTTAACATTGTACAACTGGAGCAGATCAGACTTGAAAAGTACGCAGTTCTTGGCTTCCACTGGATGCTC
The DNA here is from genome assembly GCA_013368495.1 of Paragonimus heterotremus. NCBI lineage: Eukaryota > Metazoa > Platyhelminthes > Trematoda > Plagiorchiida > Troglotrematidae > Paragonimus > Paragonimus heterotremus. Next base: position 39,932 of record LUCH01003536.1, read on the forward strand.
TTTCATGTGCTTGTGTGTTCTTTTCATTGTCTGTCTTAAGTTTTCTGGTACTAGTCGGTCAGATCGCCATGACTTTTCGTTGAGTCAGGTGAACCATTGGAAGCCACATTGAAGACTGACTGAGAACTGGCGTCATAGTGAACGACCTGGATTCATTAAAGACTCTATCAACCCAGATGGCAGTCAAAATCTGCTGTATTCATGCAAAAGTTCCGCATGTCTGGCCAGAGATAATGTGCTTCATATGCAGTCTGTGCGTGATTGACACGTGCGTGATGACAGCCGCCTTGTGTAGCGACGATCATAAATGATGATGATTTTGGCTTTTTGCCTACTTTTGTTTTAGTCAAGCTATTCCATTTGTAATATCTGTCCCGGGGATACAATCACAACTGGCTCCGTACTCCGCTAGCTTGACGTGCTTTCTCTGTACACTCCATTTTCCAGGGTCGATACAAATACACGAGGGTGAACGCGCTGAGTCCTTGCTTTTCATTGTCGATGGGTTTTCGATAGTGACTACAGACTGAGTATTAAACCTGTTGGACCAGTTCCAACACTTGTTTGGGTCTTGCCACGACTTCAAGTTTGACAGGTCACGGCAATTTACTAGACTACTTCTGGTTCGGGTGGGGCCCATGTGATTAATAGCTTCGATTCATGAGACAACAACGTCCGTAGTTTAAATATCTATCGTGTAGGTCCATACAGGATCAACACAATTCATGGAGTTGGGCAGATGCAGCAATCACAAAATTGTGACTAAATCTCAAATCCCACGATTAAAAAGCATCACTGATCAAAAAATGGTTAGGCAGTAATCAGCTGTCAGCCCACACGGACTCAATACCCGTTTTCATGCAACCTGTATTGCCTTCGTTCAGACATACTGTACTTTTACACGTGTGCACTGGCTGAGGTGCCATTCAATCAGAGCAACCAGAACTGTCTTGGTCGGCATTGTATGGGACCTTTTATTAATAGTGGTTGTTCACCCGGTCTACACTCCTAACTCATTCGTATTTGACCTTCATTTATTCATCTGGCGTACTGATCGACTAACACGATCGATCGGACTGTAGAAAACTGGCTGGTGAGCTAAGAATCCGCTCCAATAAGTTGTGCGGATGACGTGAAATCTGCTACTGTACAGGATTATGTTGATTCAGTTCATATACCGGGTATTATCTGGTAGAGTGAATGAAGGAACCTGGTCTCCAATGGCGACAGTAACGATCGCTGGAGCAAGAAGGACAAATTATAACAACATTCACTCGAGTACGGGATTGCCGAAGCTTTCGAAGTTGGGTTATCGAATGGAAGTGAAGTGTATGGAAAAGTAATTATTAGTGATTGATTAGTTGGGCCACATTAGTCAAACTATCACTTAAGCAATGTTTACGGAGAAACATACAAAGACGACGAGTTTTTCACCCAAGTAATGTAGGTCAGTAAAATATAGCAGGTCTGAATGACGGTCACACAAGTTCGATCAAATGTGCTTGTCCGATCCGTGCCGACAGATAGCTGTATACTGCATTGCTTCTTATATTGTCTGAACCATCGGGAAAAATTGAACCCAGACTCACATAGTACTTTTCTTCACCGGTAAATCCATTTGATTAAGAGGTAACCCTGTTGGACATCACTCTTACAAGAGACAAGTCCTAGAATCTTGGCCCATATATAACTTTCGTCCAGGGAAGATCGAGGCAAAATCGATAGAGTGATTTACGGGACTGTTTTAAACATCACATCAAATCGATTATAGTAGATGCTGCTAATCTCCGTCTTGATGTCGACAGAAAAAATGCGCAATTATAAACATGGCAGTTTCTGTATGATCTAACGGACAAGTGCGTGAATTTGAACTCGGCTGTACTGGAAGGTCAGTGGGAGAACCGGTTGGTTGACTAATAGTAACTGAGTGATCAATAGGATTTATGACTTTCGCAGGCACAACGATCAAGTTTGCAAGGAAAACAAGTCACCTGAGGAACATTTACGATTGAATACGAACGAGTTTGTGGTCGGTAGACGATCAGTTGAAACGTAAACGATCAGACTTAGACGAACGATATCATAATAAGGTACCGTCCAACCAGGGACAATGGTTTGGACAAGCGAAGAAGCCGAGATGATGAACGCATGCAATCGTCTACGACTGCGTTTATCTCATACGTGGTGTGATCGGGTCGTCATATCTGAATGTTCAGATGCAACTGTCTGTGAACCGAACTTAAGGCACATTTTTTTCTGAGAGAGACACTTCAATGGTCTAGACTGCTCTAACCGATAAATCATAGTTGAACTATTTAACCGTGTGGCGCATGTATACAAGAAGTCTGGGGATATGTATCGTTTTACAAACAGCAGAAGACTTAGGAAGTCAATTGTTGATTTGGACCAAACGGCATCCAGAATAATATCATTCTATCTGTTTACTTATGTATACCGAATGCCGATGTGGTCGGCAATGATAGGAGACAACTGTGCTGGTGTATAATGTTGGGGTAGTCATACAAATTAGTTCTCTCGACTAGGTCCTATGCAAGAAGGCTAGCCAGAGCATCCTTTGGTGGGGAGTAGGCTTTTGTTGTGGGAGTACCAGAACTCCTCCAGATCCAATGGTCGCTGACTAGCAAATCGAAAGCTTACATAACAGAACAAAATGGGAGCTTGTTTTCTGAAGTTTCTGTGATTTTTACTGGTTTTCTATAACCTGTTTTATCGACTTCAGTCAGTTGATAGTGAAGCTGTGACGCACTAATCAGCAAATCGATATGCGGTCTTAAAACAGACATACTGAGCTTCACACAAGTCTGAACGAACCCTGTGAGTTTTATAGGTGAAAATTCTTTGTTTGTAAATTATTCCTCTTCTTAGTTTTCAGCATCCTCCTCTATTTCTTGGTTGTTCGATAGTTCCTCTGGCGTTTGACCACTGACAAGTAAAGCCCTTAGAATGTTAAACAGTGGCCATTGTTGAGGTGGAAAATATGAGGGTTCACCTAACAGACACTGCCTATGGGCACTTATTTTATGTGGTTTCTGGAGGTCGACGACTTCCTCAATCGGTGCCTTTGTAAAACCCGAACGCGCGGTTTTGTCGTCGACCATTCTAACAACTCATCGTCAGTGAGTTATCAACTTGCCTCAACTTAACGCCCCAGTTACCCACGGAGTATGGATTTCTTCGATTTTTTAAGAAATGGGGCTAAATTGTAAGTAGCGCATATCCTCACCAAGGCCTGGACTAGAACTCCGGCCACTCTTTCATGAGCCAACCGCCTTGATCACTGTGCCATTGACCTTATAATTAGGCACGACCGAATTATCATGTCTGAACGCTCACTCACATTCACTTGTGAATAGTGCTCTGTTCGCCCGATCGCCTCGAAAGCAGACATAGTAACTGTTCTGTTAACTCCAGTCGATGACCCCTCCACGCAGTTTTATCTACCATTTAAAACCACAGAAATCATTAGCCTGTTGAACGACATTTGACTACTGATGAGTAGTAGAGGATTTTGGTTGTCATAAATTGACAAGTCTTGACAAGAGCGGAACTCTAGTCTAATACTTCTTTTCGAAAGGGGCGGATTGGAAGGACTATGAGAATGTAACAACTGCTATCAACTATGAGTTATGTTCAATTTATATGAAGATAAAAATCCTCGAATACTCATCAGTTAACTGTGAATCTGGCTGACTCTAGAAGGCCCAACGACATTTTGTGAGGATTTTCCATCATTTCTCAACCTAACCTCCTGATTCTTTTATTTCTCCGAAAGAAGCGCCTTTTTATCACAATGCAAGCACCTCATTAATATTGGCATAAACAGAAACGATTTTCCGTTTTCTGAAAAATTGTCGTCCCCATTGGTTTCTCGTGCGATCGACGATTTCTATTTTTTTGGTCTGTCGAATAGGTATCGCTCGAATGCATAGATGGTCTGGCATAGTGAAATGGTATCAAAATCGACCGACAGCTTGGCTGGCCTAACTTGTTAGTGTCACACCTAAATACAGGCTGGCGATTAGTTTAACCTGAGACCTTTGTACATATGTCCGGATGATATTCACGCTCTAGAGAACACTAAACTTCTGCTGTTAACAGCGCATGGCTGCTGATTTTCAATAATCTACTGATATATGGTATGAGGTATCAAGTTAAAGTACGCAGGGGTGAAACTAACGTGTAGTTCAGTATCAGATGTGATGATGTTGGTGAATCGTACAAAAAACAATGTAGACCACTATTTAGAAATTCGAAAGTACAATAAGTCCTTAATGCACCTACTGAATGTGGATTGACTGTGTTCGGTGTGGCTAATAAACGGAATTTGGCTTCTTTTAAAAGTTGGCAGTGATCTTCCGAACAATGCTAAACCGATGGAAATGCTTAACAAGCCGGACGGAAATGACCTTTGTAAGAAAGGTGGTGTATGTCTGGAAGTATTTTGTTCGAAGGAGTGCATTCTTATGTTACTCATTTACACCCCCACCCCAAGTTGAGAATAGAGTTTGTAAGTGACTATAACCTTTTACACACTTTTCAACCCAAAAAATTCCTCTTTTTCTGAATCCACAGTTCCGAAAAGTTTCCTTAAGTGAGTCTCACAAAGCTGGTGGTGGAATTGATTAAGTCTTTGATATATAACACAATGTCTGAGTTTAAGTATCTGTCCGGCTATAATGTCCGCTTGTTGAACTTATACTGGAACTAAGCCGGTTGCATTGGAGTGATTGATAAACAGTGCTAATCGATAGACCTTATATGCTTAGCATTCAACTTTTGTCTGATGCAAAGCCGTCAACTACATTGTTTCTTCACTGTACAGTACAACACAGATGTCTAATTTTGTCCTTCCTGCGTGTGGAAACACGGTTGTGTACGTCCGACACTCATCCTGGTTGGGGACTACCAATCATCAAGGTAACGTATAGTATCAGTGACAGTCCTTCGATCTACCTCATTTTGTTAAGGTCACTATGGGCAGTTTCACTACCCCCCACAGTGGGCTGGATGCATTTACTCATGCTTGTTCAAGGTAAGGACAGACAAAACCATTTGCAAGGTGATTAGTCAGACAGGTTACTGAGACCTCAAGTTCATTACCGCTGTCAGTGTCCTGTTCTCCTCGGGCGTAGAATAAAGATAGCATTATGTGTAATTGACGTGATCGGTTCCACACTTGCAAGTGTTTGGATAATTTGCCGGTATACTACGTTCGATAAACAGTCGACTAAAGTAAAATGCGACTGGCTATTAATCAGTAAATGCCAGTGTAGTTATACGAGAACGATCACTGGGAGAAGTTTTAACAATTGTCCGATTTTGTGAATGACAGTCAAGGGAAGCAGTTGGTCGTCACAGTAAAACGCAAAGTGACTGCTGTTACGCGTAATGCAAGTTGAGTTAAGAAGACGCAGAAGACTTATCAAGAAAGCAAAAGTGATTCAGATTGATGATTATCTCAAAGGTAACGAAATAAGAAACGCTGAAATCATCTGATGAATAGCGGGTCCGCATAATCCCGTTGAGACTGCACTAGACAAACCAGATACAGGAAATACGAAGATTAAACATTTGAGCCGTTTCACAAGCAGTGCATTTGAACATCATAACAGAAGCATAACACAGTAAACTCCGTTGCGTAAACTATTGTACGAAGTAGGTTAGCATATGATAGACATAACATTGTGTCTTTAGATGCAATATCCAAAATTGGGACACTTTAAGGTCACCTTCTGCTGAAGTAACTTTGGAGGAAATGTGAATCCTCATGTACTCTAGTCTAAGAGTTATCAATTTCCAGGCAATCTAGACTCAACGGAATTAGACTGAAAATGATGCACGGGTTTAAGCGACCAGAATAAGCCTGAACAACTTGTACACTTGTTGAAAGAAATTTACCTGGTAGTTTCGTGTGCCGTCTTCTTCAGCGGAATTCGGCCGGTAATCAAACACACCGAGGGTAAACTGTGAGATAAGTTTGGCCTCTTGTGTATCGATTAATTGACTGAGAAATTTTAAGAGAGTTGATCGAATAGCATTTTTGTTAACAACTAATACAGACTGAAACGATAGATGGTCGTGCGTTGCCTGTTTATACAGCCCTGTCGTTTCGATCGCTTGGGTGAATTTTGAAAATTACTATTCGAACAGCTGCGTTTAAACCTGTCTGCTGTCAGTTTTGCTAAAAAAAATTATATCTGGACAAGTGTATGTCATTTTGTTTCAAAAATGCCATGTTTGTTAATTCGTTCATCAGCTGGAAACTAAGTTTTGTCGAATCCTCGTTGGAGATGTGCTAGGATTCTTAACTAGACTGGTTTCTGACAGACAAATCTAGCCCGGACGGGAGTGATGTTACCAACCGTCAGTTGCGTGGTACTGGTGATTAATGAGACATTCCGGTTACAAAGGTGTGCCTGTGTCAACTCCGATGCCTAAGACTTCGTCCTGATCTGCTAACCGATACTCTGCACAAGACTGCAAGTCACGGTCATTCGGTTTTGTAACACGTAATAGGCCGATAAAATTTGGTCGGTCCCCAGATTACAGTAAATCCCTACGGTCCGACAGCTGCGTCAAATATATACGGACACCTTCACTTATGAATGGCGATTGAAACAAGTCTAAAGACTTCTTAGACAATTAGTACTATACTTCGAAGTGAAGACTACCGGCCTTTCTTTGAACTGTCCAACAAGTATAATACCCACTCAGTTCTCACCATCGAAAATCCAACAACATCATTTTTCTATGAACATTGCCAGCGTAAACGTGGTGCCCGATGTAAGTTACATTTAAGCAAGGAAGTGTAAATCAACTTTTGCAACGACCTACTTATGAGTAGTGTAAACTTATGACATATATTTGAATAGAGCAGACAAAAGATTGACATTACACGATTTATGCTCGAGCAGATTTCGTTGCACCTCTACTGGTGATTACCCCGGACGAGTCAAAATGTACAAGGTTCCAAACCACGAGACCATCAAAAAAGGTCAAGTTCCAAAACCAGTTCGGTTGCTACCACGGCAACATCAACGTCACAAACAGTTCTTTTTGTACGCACAAAATGGTGTTGACGGTGTCTGATCGCAATGGCCTCAGCACTGCCGTAAAACAATCTAGGTTGTCTACTGCAAATGAGCCCGAAAAACCTTTGAATCCTGTCTTAGTAGAGGAAAATTTTCCTAAGGACTCAAACGAATATGTAACGAATTCGTCGTCAACAGAATTGGACAGGTTTCAGCTTGAGGCATTGTCTCATGGCTTAACATTCTGTATTCCCTCTACCAAAATAAATGCTATAGAAACAGGCACAATATGAGAACTTCTACGAACGGCTATCTGAGCTCAAGCCAGTTTCAGAACACAATAAGAATTGGTTCAAAGCAAAACTCGACACTGAGCACCAGTTTAGAATCACTCCTAGTCATCAGGGGTGTCCTCTAACAAGGGAGTATATCGATGCTAAAAGCGCTTACGTGATAATGAAAAGTTGATCAACTTTCACCCTGACAAGGGATCTGCAGCAATAGTAATGGACCGGGTGAACTACAATGAGAAAATGGATTCAGTCCTCAGTGATCGCTCACGATTTGTGATGGACGAGAAATCTGATAACCCAGTAGACTTAGAAAGACGGATTAGCAAAGAGTTACAGCTGTTACTTGAAGGCAATTTTATACAAACCACTACTTTCAAAAACCTCAAACCATGTGGAAGTCAAATTCTTCAGATGTACGTGCTCCCCAAACTGCACAATTCTGGAATTCCGTTAAGACCAATACTAGCTACGTCAAACTCTCCACAGCACAAACTGGCCAAATGGTTGTCAAAAGTACTGAAATAGATACGAGGTTCTAAATACTAACCGAAAGACAGTTTACATACAGCCACATTGCTGGAAAATCTTGACATGTCTGACAAACATGTGAATTCACTAAACATAGAATAGTTGTTCACAAATGTGCCGTTGAAAGGAACTGTCAATTTTTTTGCTATCCTATATAACTTCAAATCAGATGAACATTGCAATCCTGGAAAGTGAATTAGAACGTCTAATTTTGCTGTGTACACCTAACGTAAGCTTTAACTTTCAAGATAACGCTTATCGTCAAATTGATGGAGTCGGGATGGACAGTCTGCTTGGTCCAGTTTTGGCCGATATCTTTGTGTCCAGACTGGAAAATCAAATAGCGAGCAAACTGGACAGCTTGGTCCTCTATTAAAGGTACGTTGATGACATCAGATCAGATGTAGGCAACAGGTGTGCTAGACCAAATGAACTGTTTACACTCAGACATTCGCTACACCTTAGAAAGTGAGACTGATGGCCGACTGTCGTCTCAGGATATCAGCGTAACTAACAGAATGGATGGATCCATTCAAACTGCTATATATCGAAAGAATACACGGGCCGGTCAGCACCTAAAATTTGACAGCTATGTTCCGGTATCATATAAAAGAGGATGTATACGAACGCTATTTTTCTGGGTCAAACGGCTTTGTGCTGGTGACAACCTGGATGGCGAACTTCGTCAAATAGACCAGAGTTTATTAGACATTGGTTATCCGGGAGGATTTATAAGAAAATTTAACACCAGCGATGTACGAAATAATTCTCAACCCACAGTCGTCAAAAAGATAGTCGTTTTACAACTGCCGTTCGAGGGCGATAATGTGTCGAATAGTTGAACAACGCCTCAGATCAGCTGTTGTACGCACGCACTTTGCCGCGAAACTAATGATCGTGTACAGAACAGTCCGAGTTCCCATGCCCCCGATTTAGCAACCGACGCCTCAGTTCGCTAAGTCAAACATAATCCATGAATACAAATGTGGATGCGGAGCATCCTTTGTTGGCAGAACTGAGCGCCAGGTTGGAACCAGGGTCGCCGAACACTTACCGAAATGGGTTCAACAAACGGTCACGCAATCAGGCAACTCGACAGCAAACACCCGGAAGGAACCAGCGTAATCGATTGCCAAACATCACTTGATGAGGCAACATGTGATTTACTCATAAAAGTCATTTCTTGTTCTGTTCTCGACTCAAAACAAGTGTTTGCTACGCTATGCCGAGGACATTGCGATCAGACACCGACATCCCATTTGGTGCGTACGAAAAGAACTGTCTGTGACGTTGATGCTGTAGTGGTAGCGACCGAAGTGGTTTCGAACCTTGACCTGTTGTGATGATCTTGTGGTTTGAGATTGTGCGTATTTTAACTCGTCTGCAGTAAACACCGATAGAGATGCAGCGAAACCTGCTCGAGAATAAATCGTGTAATATCAACCTTTTGTCTGCTGTATTCAAATTGTGATTTATATGACTGGTCTTCGTGTGAGACGTTTTCCTTGTTTTATACATCATTTTGTTAGTGTTGCGTAACTGCTGTATCGGACAGTTAGGAAACCTTTGTTTTCTCAACGCTATTGGAAGTCTCACGAACATTGTTTATCCTTGGAAAATTCAGTCTTTGATTTGCGCAGTTATATTTTATCGAGATTTATTATGGCTCGTTCATTTTTTTCTAAAAAAATTGGTGAGCTCAACGTGACCGTTTTCTGCTCACCTTACTTTGGATATTCTATTATCTTTAAAATGTTGTTGGACTTGACAACAATTTCCCTTCCAGTTCTCATATTTCTTATCCCTTACTGTAGTATGGACAAATCGATACCATATTCATAATTTATAGGGTTAAATCCCAGTCCATGATGTAATAATACTTAGCACAGTCTATCCCGATAGAAATTCCGAGGAAGCTCGTGATCTCATTCACGATATACCTTCCGAGCGACTATATGATACTTTAAAATGGGACTTAGTAAACAGAATTGGATTGTTGGAGCAGAAGAAATTACACCAACTGTTTCGCAATATCGACCTAGGAAATCGTAAACTGCCGCAGCTAATTCGACCTACAGAACAGTTACTTGGACCCCGAAAAATGAACGACTCTATTTTTCGACAGCTGTGGCTGGAACATCGGTCTCCATCTACCAGAAGGATACTGCCATTTCTTAATTTCACCGTCCTCAATACGGAGTTAACTAACGCCGCCAATAAGCTATTGAAAACCAATCTATCTTCCCAACTAACGCCTGCTACCTTTTTCACTCCATCTGAACAACAAGATGGCGCGTTTACCGAATAAGTGGTTATACTCGCAAGACAGATGCAACAAATGATGTATCATATTTCCCGTATGAGTCGGCCGTCATCCAGCATGCTCTCTTTCAATCGTCAACGTTCTCATACACCAAACAGGAACACATCATTTTGTTGGTACCATCAGAACTTTGGTCATCGCGCAAGAAATTTTAATCAGCTGTGCTCATTCAAATCCAATTTTTCAGGAAACGCACCGGCCAGTCATTGAAGGTGACGACTTTTGCCGACTTAATTAAAGCGTATTGCTTATTCTTCAAGTCAGATAAGTCTACTGATACAAGATTTCTCATTGATATCGGAGACGGAGTGGATGTCACTCCACAACGAGTGAGAAAGATTTCCTCAGGTGCTTTGCCCGCACTGCAAGCCGCTAAAGAAAATCAAGTCACAACTTGCGGAACACGCTCACTCACATTTGATCTAAGTCTGTGACGACAAATTAGTTGAATATACATCACTCCAGATGTCCTAGATGCTATTCTCGGTGTTGATTTCTCGTCAGGTTTTGGACTTAATGTTGATGTACAGCAAACTAATCTTCTGGATCGCACAACGTTGCTGACGGTGCACGGCATACAGGCCTAATTTAATTCTGTTGGTCTGCGTTCAATCCGATTTTCTGCGTCGCTTTAAAGTTCCCCGCAACTTAAAATTCTTTCGACCGCCTACCAGTTAAACATTAACTAGTTAACCGCATCCTCATTACAGTGCGTCATAATACCGCCCTTAAAGCTGAAAGTTTAATTTGATCAAATGTTGCAACTAGGTATTAATCGGTCGTCTAACAGTTGGTTAGTCTGATTAAATATTACGGTGGTTGTCACTGAACCCATTTATCATGACTGTTCTTGACAATAGGATGTACAATTGTGTTCGAAAGATAAATACCTGATTTGCTCAATTCGGGATGTTATTACTACTCCATCGAAACTAGTTCTGAGATTGAGATAATTCAATTACTTTGGCTCCCTATCTCTGGAATCATCACAACTGGCGTCGCGGACATCTGTAACATTTTACGATGGATTCCTGTTCGATTGAAATTTTGACTATCCATAATCCATCGAAAGAAATCGAAAACTATTTAGAATGCTTCGAAATATGGTGTCTCACGGGCAAAGAGCTGAAAGAGGAAAAGAAGGCCGCTCACTTCCTCATCGTAGTTAGTAAAGATTCGTACAGCTTGCTAAAAAACTCGTCATTCCCTGATTCACCAAGTTCTCTTTTCTACGAATACTTGAACAAACTGCTGCTCTCACGTGTTCAGTCTGTGATTGTGAAATCAGCGGAACGAGCCGAATTTCACACGCTTATTGGAAAAGAAAATAAGGATATCAGGCATTTCGTTCTCGAAAACCAGACTCAGGTAGGTTTGTGTAATTTCGAATACTAGCTACAAATTCAACTTCGTGAATGTTTGGTCGTTGGAATAAATATGCGTGATCTACAACAGAAGCTTTTACTGCTTCCGACTTTCACTTTTCAGTCAACTAGACCAGTATGCGAACAGTATCAGGATGTCAAAGCTGCTGTGAAACACAAAACGGTGCTTTTATACAACAACAATGTAAGAAGACCAGAAGATCAACAAAGGCGGTGGTTTGAAAAGGTAAATATTCGAAATGCATCGGCAATAATAAACCAGCACTTGGTTCAAATGCTACCCAACGGTGGAACAGTTATAAGTTATTTGGTAGCAAACCTTCTCGAATGACTTGTTAATTTCGAGATGTTAAGTGTCACAAGTGTGGTCAAACTGGCCACGTCCAATCCGTTTGTCACAGTTCAAAGTCTTCTTTTACACAATCCAATTTTGACGACGGTAAATCGAGTTTCGATTTTCATTTTACCACTCTGTTGATTTTACCAGCACACCAAACGGACCTATCTCGTTATAATTCCATTGAACGTTCATTCGTTGAGGACACTGGTAACGTTGGACCACTTTTCCTCTTGACTTCATTAAGTGCCTGAAGATAGTGATAGTAGAACCTTCTGAGGTTTCTGTGAAAGATATCACTGAATATGCTTTGACAATCATTGGTTCTTGTCAACTCACAATTTCTGTCTCTTAGTCCAGTGTGAACAGTTGCTAACCTTTGGCTACTGATCATAGGCCATGGATTGTTGGTTTAGACAATATGAAAATTTTGAAAACTTGTTTCATTGTTCGCAGATGCACGTAAATCGAGAACGTGCAATCTACTCCTTCACTGTTCAAAAGTTTCTGGTGGTATGCGTATTAAACCAGTTTCGCTCGAACTCAAAGGCAATCCGACCTATATACTGCGACGAATCATCACTTTTCGGTTAAGTGAACATGTCGGAATGGCTGTCGATCAACTTATGGAGAAAAGGATGTTAAGTCCTCTACAGTCTTCGACTTCGCTTACACCCATGGCATCCCGCCTAAACGTGACGGTAAAACGTCTAGGACTTACAGTGATTATCGACGCACGTTCAAAAGATTCCTCTTGCATAGGAGTTGTGTCAGTGTTGGACCAGAGCACATTTCGCACCAAAATATTTTACAATGCTTGAGCTAAAGAACGTTTTCTCGCAGATTCCACTTGATAAAATTTCAATCGATCTGACAAACATAAAAAGTTCTTTCTAAATGTGTACGTAAAACTTTCTGCCGTTTGGTATAAATGCATCACCTGCAACATTCCAAGATGTTGTGAACACCACTACTATCAGTCTAAACCTTTCTCCAGACTGGTTTCTCTTTTAGGCATAAAAAGGATATGAACTACTGACGAGCTCTAATGAGAGCGAAACTCGAGTCTAGTGCTTCTTTTCGAAAGGGGCCGACTGGAAAGTCTATGGGGATGCGACAGCTGCGATCAATTGTGAGTGATGTTCAATTTGAAATTAACCAAATCCCCGACTACTCATCAGTAATATAAAAATGTATATTTTGTGTAAATGTCCTGCGTTCTATAGCAATAGAATTTCTCAATTGTATTTTCAGACTATGAAACTAGTTTATGATTGGTCTAGTGGAGTCATGTTTGCGGCATTTTCATTCCGACTGCACACATTGGCTGCTCCGATTGGACGAGAAAACACTTCAGTTGTCAAAGCCGTCATATGGTCCAATCGGGATATAGAGTCCAGTCCATAGGGGGCAGAGAGCACGAACCAATGAATGTCGTCATTCATCCTGTGATCTACAACACGGGTGCAGTCAAGTGGCCTCGTAACACATGTTTTAGTGTTCCAAAACCAGCCATGGGTGACAGACACAAGTACAGCCATATCAGTCCCGATACACGTAGGCGCATTATTGAAGTTCTCGAAAGAAGCGATGATTGGTACGTGGTTGTTCGCCTAAATGGAGCCAATTGCAAGACCACGTATAAGTGGCTCCACATCGATTGCATCAGTTACGAGGCACAACCCCGAAGAGGACATGGAAGTGAAATTTTGAATGAGTCGGAAATCGACATGATACTGGAATTGAGTTCCACGAACCCGACAGTGCCTCCCGCATTTTTAAAAATGCGTGCAAAATCAGAGTTTGCGAAGGAAGTATCAACAACCACTGTCAGTCGATAATTGAGTGGGCGGTTCATCACTGTGAAGAGGCTGTGTCAAGTTCCCGTCAAAATGAACACCAATGAGAACCGGGCTGTATGACTACATTTTATTTATCGATTGTTTTATTGCTATGCGAACTCCAAGACCATCATGGCAATTTATTTGTCTTCTCAACTACAGGGCTATATCATACCGTCTGGACGTTTGTGTGGTCCGTTTTCTCTTATCTTCTGTGTGACGCTGCGGCCTATGAGCGCTGTACAGATAACGGAACAGCAGTTAATGAGAACTCCAGTGAAGGCAGGAGAATTACTGTACTGTAATTTGTTAAGTCTTTTACAGAGAGATATCTTCTGAGAGACGGGGACTTCTCCGACTTGTGTGTTTGAGAGGTAAATATTGCGTTTGCCTTGCGTGGAATTTGCCGTTCCATTTTGTAATGAGAATAGACCTCTCCGTCTGTCAGAAACGATTCATTTTCACTGTACCTGACCTGTTTGTTTTAGTGATGCCACTTCATTCGACATATGCTACGTTGTCACAACTAATCGCAAACGATTATCTTTGCCAAATTTTATATACCTCCCACTTGCAAATCACAATTTGAAGTCAACCACCGTTTCCACTGACGTGGTGCATTGTCACAGTCCCTGACGCTTGATGTTTTTGCTCCCTACAACTGTTTTTAACCTTAGGCTATTCTGGATTCAGTTCGTCACAGTTCTCCTCCAGCTAACGGATATTGATGTCAAATGTTTATTACAAATAAATGGCTTGAAAACCAATAGAATCGGAGTTTACTTCCATCAAGTGGGGCTACCATTCTGTTATCGGTGAGCAATACATTGGATGAAATAACTCTAAGACATCTGTTTTGCATCATCTTTATGTTGTAACTGGATCTACGGTCTATGAGCGCGTAAACGAAAAAGGAATAACGGTCAATGAAACGGCGGATAACAGCACGACGAGTAACGGTCATGAACAACAAAGTATACGCGGTCAGTTAGTCTCTTCCCAGTCAACCTCTCAACCTGAGGCTACTGCATGAACACAGGAAAAAGAATGGCCCTCAAACCGAGCTTCTTTATGTCACCCAGCCAGAAGACAACATGGTCACAAACCCCTTTCGTATTCGGAGGGTTTGGGACTAGCAACAAAGCAAAGCCACATAGTGGACCAGACAAAAGTCTAGACAGTGCAGTCTGGGAGTGTAGTCAGGATGATAACACCGGTTGTCACGATGGTTGAGGACAGTCATGGAGACCGGAGAAGTACTCGACTATAGCAACGGTGAAAGTCGCTGATAGTGTACTTTGTTTGCATGTTGTCACAATGTTTTCGGGAAAATGGCGACTTCCACTTTAGCGGAAACAAGTAAGACATAGAACGCTACGTTTGCCTTAGGGATTAAATAAATTATGGGAAAATTGGACTAACAGTTAGCAGTAAATCTGAACAAGCAGATTCGAGTTTGTCAACTGAGTGACGCAGTCATTGGCCACAGTAATACCGCAACTCGGTAGTCGACTGGACTACGTTATAGTTTTATACTTCACAGGAAAAAGATTACCAGATTTGTCAGACATCATCCAACTGTGCCATGCCGAGTCCAGAAGAAAGTTTACCTGCTACTGAGTACGTGACTGACTAATAACAAGGAAAGTGTACAAACAGCCAGTTACATTTAGTATCATGCAAGTTGATATGATTACCAAATAAATCAGCACCCGGGCATCTAAACAGATCGCACACGGTCACCGACGCGTTCATAGAAAACCCTACTTCATACTGAACAGCTGAAAGATCGAATGGTCAGAAGACTCTATCTATATAGAACAAAATATCCACCCGTTATGTTTCTACTATATTAGTAACTGCTCATCAATTGGAGGAGGCATCACGATTGCGTCTGTCCGTTGGACGAGTGCAGAAACTACCAGTTGATAAACATTCACAGTATCTCGATAGTAGGCTACTGCGTTTGTATTCATACGTGATTATTCAGGGAAGAACGATCCACACAATACACAACAAGAATATTAGAAACCTCGAGCTTATTCCGCGAATTGTTCGGATATACCGTGACTGGCTGCAATGTATATGATGGTGTGCGGACAAAATATGCTGTTCGGCCATGCCCATCCAATATAACTATTACACAATCACCGGTGATTAGTACCTGTTCCAATTAGAATCTTGGATAGGACCTGAACATACTAACCGCTGTTATAACGCGTGTGCTTCGCAATGTTGCATATCTGCTTCAAATTATTCAAACGTTTACACTCGATGAAACGACGACAAAGTTAGTCAAAAAATCCGCATCTTCCACCTAATAAAACCAATTGTAGGCATGAATAAGAAAGTCAGTCTTATAGTATTTGTCCTGAATATGGCTTTCGTCATTCACAGGTAGACTTGACATTTACGACAATCTTCCCATATCCTTGTTTTCCATCGCTTACATACAGAATCGTTTAGTGTGGCGGACGAAATGACCACATTGCTCGCCGGTGATGTCTTTCATAGCAGAATGGACTACTTGCTCCAGAATACGCACGCGCCATTCATGCTGGCTCAGTAATTGCTCAGGATCACTACCTAGCAACGCATTGTAATTGACCCGCAACGGTTGTTTCACCTTCGCCTTAACTATGCTCCAGACGTTCTCAATGGGGTTCAGCATAGGTAAATACAGAGCTAATCACAACAGCTGCCCTCCTTGATAAGCATCTTCCGAAAAGATGTATTCCAACTCAGTAAGCCAAGGGACATCGTAACAAATTATCACTAGTGCTTACATGTCTGCGCCGACCTTAAGTTAATCCATCAGAGCATGGAACCACTGTCTACAGTCAGTACTGTTGTAGGCACCTCTTCGAACCGTGTAGGTCGTAATAGAACTTTCTGTCATTACTCCGGTCAAATGTAAGTTTCGGTCCCCGCCGTTGGTGACAGAAATACATGCCTTCCTTTCCGTCAAAGAACGTCCCATCGACCTTGTGCAAAACAACTTGCAGTTCGTTTCATCAATCCAGCAAAGAGTCTTGGAGTTCGCATAGCAATAAAACAATCGATAAATAAAATGTAGTCATACAGCCCGGTTCTCATTGGTGTTCATTTTGACGGGAACTTGACACAGCCTCTTCACAGTGATGAACCGCCCACTCAATTATCGACTGACAGTGGTTGTTGATACTTCCTTCGCAAACTCTGATTTTGCACGCATTTTTAAAAATGCGGGAGGCACTGTCGGGTTCGTGGAACTCAATTCCAGTATCATGTCGATTTCCGATTCATTCAAAATTTCACTTCCATGTCCTCTTCGGGGTTGTGCCTCGTAACTGATGCAATCGATGTGGAGCCACTTATACGTGGTCTTGCAATTGGCTCCATTTAGGCGAACAACCACGTACCAATCATCGCTTCTTTCGAGAACTTCAATAATGCGCCTACGTGTATCGGGACTGATATGGCTGTACTTGTGTCTGTCACCCATGGCTGGTTTTGGAACACTAAAACATGTGTTACGAGGCCACTTGACTGCACCCGTGTTGTAGATCACAGGATGAATGACGACATTCATTGGTTCGTGCTCTCTGCCCCCTATGGACTGGACTCTATATCCCGATTGGACCATATGACGGCTTTGACAACTGAAGTGTTTTCTCGTCCAATCGGAGCAGCCAATGTGTGCAGTCGGAATGAAAATGCCGCAAACATGACTCCACTAGACCAATCATAAACTAGTTTCATAGTCTGAAAATACAATTGAGAAATTCTATTGCTATAGAACGCAGGACATTTACACAAAAGATACATTTTTATGCCTAAAAGAGAAACGAGTGTGGGAACTGGTACATACGGTATCTCCATTTGTCAGTATAAAATTATTGTGCATGCGTTAGTCACACCTATTCACGGTGAACTGTTGCATGTTCTAGTTGAACGTTGTTTTCTTTTAAATATTGTCACTATTTCCTCCAAATTCTCTTGTTTATGATTTTTTATTGATAACATTGATAATCTTCCTGATCCTGATCGTTTTTCGCTTCTATCTAGAGCATCCACTCCAAAGACTGTTGATGAGGTTAGTTCCTTAATGCGTTCTCTTCGGTAGTATTCTCAATTTATTCCTAATCTTGCTGATAAGACAAAACTTTTACTTGATCTTCCTCAAAATAATTTCGGTCGAACTGTCTTACATGGAAGAACTTTCCGGGTTCTGTTGAATTTTCTGTTTTCCGATATAGTAATACTTACGTTTTCTCTGAATTTACCAACATCTTTGACAACCGATGTGTCCTCAACGACTAATGGAAATGTGCCATAACAGTAGGGTATTCCTTTTTTCTACATTTCTAGATGCCTCAGTTCAGCGGAGCGTGCGTATGTGCACACATAGACGGAATAATTGGCGGTTTACTGGGCGATCACCGGTCTTCACAAATACTTGTTCGGTGTTCATTTCACTATAGTCTCCTGTCAAGAAGCCTTAAAAACCATTTATAATACTGATGCATTCCTTGTTAAATCTTCTGCAGCCATAGTTCATCGATGCAGTGTTGTTTTGTCTGCGTAATCTTATAACATCCAGCACCGTAATGCAAAATTCATCCCTTATGCTGACTACTTATCTCGATATGCTGGCTGCGGAGAGGTTGGTGACTGGGACTGTTTACTGACTCAGCCACTCTCAATTTCTCTTTCTGATTTGATTCGCGACACTCGAAGGTTCTACCGTGCAATTTTTTCTTCGTCACGTAATGGTTGGAAATGCTGTGTGCGGCGAAGATTTCTTGAATTATACAATCATCGAGATGAACTCCCTGCTACTCCCGATGGATTATTGTGACTTCATGATAGAATTGTTATTCCCTTCACACTACATTGTACCAGATGATTTACACTCCGGTCATTTGGGAATTGAGAACCTGAACTCATTGGCCAGTCTGATTTGTTGAAGACTAGAACTGAGTGCTGATCTGTGTAACATTTCTAGAAGTTGTGTTCGGCGTTTACACACAAAGCAATTTTGACCATCAAAACTGACACTTTAGCCAATGGCTTGTGAAGTCGGGCAAAAAACATATGTTGACTATGGTGACACATTCGTTGATACATACTATGCTTTGGTTATGCTTCATTCATATTCACATTGGTCGGAAGTTTGTTTTTAGCTGTCAGCAACTGCGGACTTAACTCTGATTGCATTGCGAAAAACGTTCAGTCAGTAAGGAGTACCATGTGTGTTGCTCACTGACTAAAAAAGCGGAATATCGACATCTGCTCATTGCACCGAGACACCCTCAGTACAGCGAAGACGATAAGAATTTTGTGCATATTCTGAAAAGTGTGATCAAGTTTATCAACCCGTCTAATGTTGAAGAAATTGAGAATGATGCGAATAACTTTTTTATGTACTATCGAAATCCTGACCAATCAATAGTAGGGAGCAGTCTAGCTAGGCTGTTCAACAACCGTGTTCGTCGAACCAACATGATTAATTTACAATCTAGATTTGTGTAACATAGTGGTAGTGACGTCCTCTCGTCTGGAGGAATTATCCTCAATAACGTGGATACTCGAATATGCCACATACTTGATTTAGATGATGGATCTATCCACCGCAGACACATAGATCACCTTGTCTGTAATCTGCCTGTTTCTTCCTCTACAACGCCTATCACTAATGCAGATGTTTCAAAGCCTATTCCGGGACCATGTCCCTCGGTTGCAGACGCTGTTGAGAAGGGACCACCACAGTTGCAATTTTTTGAACGCCTTAGAAACAAACAACGCGGAAATGACAACAATCGTGACTCCCATTTAAACTGTGACGGATGTAGTGGTTGCCATTAAGTCCATTTCTCATTATTGTTTTTGACAATAAGATAAACAACTGCACTGAAGAAATAAATATTTGATTCGCTCAATTCGGATTGTTATTACTCTTGCGTCGAAACCACTGTTGGGTTGAGCCAAGTTACTTACATCATTTCTGTATTTATATGCAGTAGAGTTAAGTATTCCTGTTTATAAACCTATCATGAAGTTTATCTTCGATAAAATTCTGGACACGCTAGTAAAAGTGTTGAATTTAAATGCTGCCCGCCCACGAAAATTTGGGGGAACGAGTATACACTATTGCATTTAAACGTTTGGCACTGAGCCAACACCGATCAGGGCTGAAGGAATCCTCGCTTATCGACTATGTTAAGTGCTACGATCGCACTGTGACCACTGTCGAAAAAGGTTGTTTCAGATCTCACTATAACCCCGTCTGAAGGTGAAGAGCAACCTGACCAATTTTACGGTCACGTGACGACAAACTCTGGAAGTAGGTTTAGCATTTTACAGCTTTGGACTTTCAATGAGTTCACCAAAACAGAAGAGGTGTTTGTCAGTACACTGGCCGGAGTCAACAAGTGTGCACAACTGTGTGTACAGATATGTTATTAGGCAACTAGAAGACAACTCGAACTGATCAGCTTTTATCAAGTTATTATCAGTGAAAATCAGAGTGAGGAATCTATTAGTCGACAACTCGCTCCTGTTGTCTTGAAACACCATGCTATCAAACTATCAGAATGATAAAGATTACGGTTGGGTTGTTTCTTGTCATTTGGTTGTCTACTCGAATACCAGAAAGAATTCACAATCACGCCAAGCTTCAAAAATAAATTCGAACATAATCTGGCGAAATATCGATCGGAAACTTTGTTTATAAAGGTCGACAGTGATTGAGTGCTTACTGGATGATTGTTATCTGGTCGATGTGACAAACCTTGGACACACAGACTTAACATACTTTACTAAATTGACCCAAGGATTATTTTATTAAACCTGGGTTCATTGTCGGATTAAATGGACAAAGTTCAGAGATTAATACAGCTAACATCAGTTTCCAAGAGGATTCCGCTCTGGATTCCGTACTGTTCTTAATAATGGTTTTAGATTTGTTGAACGTTGATTTGGGGAGTCCAATTCCTCCCGGTCCAAAACCGTCTCCTTCTCCGAGAAAACGACTTAATCCAGTCAAAATGAATGGAATTGTCCAGAGCAATCGAAGGCTAACTTTGGCTGTTTCTTTATCTGTCCGACCCTTATCCTGCTATGATCATTGGTGGCTTAGTGACATTAACTATTATTCTCGTTAGCTGCCCTTCGATTTTCTGACTCGAGAACGTTTGTAAGCCGCTGTACACCATATAAATATCTTGTAATTTTCTCGTCGTCGCACACGTAGTTGGAACAGAATAAAACTGCTTTCTTGCATCCGTTTTTTGGTTTGTCTTTGGAGAAATTACAGAGACAATCGCGTTATTTTTCGGGACCAAGATTTCTCTTGTTAATTATTGCGAGGAGGAGAATCCGATTTTTGTTAAGCACATTACTATATCGTGGAACAATCACCGTATACTTTCGAGGGTTTACAACGATTTTCAAAACAAAATACGGCTTCATTCCCAGTGTAAACTAATCTGTCGGGTAGCCTAATCATTGTTTCGTGTATAACAACTTGCAGTTCAGAGTTGACATAATGCAGTATAGTAGGATATGTGCACCAGATTTTGTGTTAATGAAGGCATACAGTGTTTGTGGCGTGTTCAGCATGTTATTGATAAATCGATTGAGAATAACACAACGTTATGGGCAAGCTGTAACCCTCTACGTTCCAACTACCTCAGATGGCTTTCACCAAGAGTGTTGTAATCGATAACAACTCAACATTTTTACAATTCCTTATCGTTATCCCATAAACCATATCCACGATATCGTTTTCACTCCGGAGATAAAGGCTTGTTTTTTTTAACTAAAATACGCTTACGACACGCATGCCATCGTAGGTATTCCAGTGGCTCCTTGTTATAATTGGGAAGAAGTAATAGTAACCAGAAATTTACTTTACTCAAAACAACACCTAGTTTCTGCGCAGTAATAACAACGCAGCAAGCTAACCAACGA
>LUCH01003537.1:8172-27219 GCA_013368495.1 Paragonimus heterotremus
TTACGATTTGTGCCCCAGATCTTAAATAGTAGAATCCAGAATGTCAAGCGTTGTGTCGGATTTTCGGACAAAGCTTTTTATACCTCTTACCATACTGGTTTCTCTTTTAGACATAAGAATGTATCTTTCGTGTAAAAGCCTTTCGTTTTAGTGCAGTAGAAGTTCTCCATCGTATTTTCAGGCTGCGAAACTGGTTTATGATTGGTCTAGTGGACTTATGTTTTGCGGCCTTTGTGATGGTGACTGCACGCACTGGCTGCTGCGATAGGGCGATGTCCGAGGGAACACTTGAGTTATGAAGGTCGTCATGTGGTCCAATCGGGGTATAAAGTCCAGCCCAGAGGGGTAGAGAGCGCAAACTGGTGTTGTAGGTCACAGGATGGTTGACGACATTCATTGGTTTGTGCTCTCTTCCTCTCTGGGCTGGACTCTATACCCCGATTGGACCACATGACGACCTTCATAACTCAAGTGTTCCCTCGGACATCGCCCTATCGCAGCAGCCAATGCGTGCAGTCACCATCACAAAGGCCGCAAAACATGAGTCCACTAGACTAATCATAAACCACTTTCGCGGCCTGAAAATACGATGGAGAAATTCTACTGCACTAGAACGAAAGGCTTTTACACGAAAGATACATTCTTATGTCTAAAAGAGAAACCAGTATGGTAAGAGGTATAAAAAGCTTTGTCCGAAAATCCGACACAACGCTTGACATTCTGGATTCTACTATTTAAGATCTGGGGCACAAATCGTAAGTGTTCCAACTCTGAGCTGTCAATATAGAAATAACAGCTAAATCCAACAAACGTTACAACTTGTGTCAACTGGATGAAGCTCATCCAGATCGATGTGTTCTGAACCACTGTAGCTGCACCGTTCATCCTGACCGATCATTGCAATCCGGTGCTATAAGCATTAATCATTTAGCGGACACACGACAGGCCTACGACACACATAGAAGAGGACTTGTTCAGTTGTTCAATAATTTATAGGCGTATTTTATTATAACTTTAATTCAACTTTTCCATTATTTGAAGTGGTGAACATGTGTGCGTATGAAAGCAATTCCAACAAACGCTGCAGTTATCATCGCTACGGGTTAGCCACTAGTGTGTCCAAAAGCACCATCGGCCACTGTTTACTGATCGGCAATACTCACTGACACGTGAACATTCCTGGCCACTCTTATCACTACTTCGTTCATAATTTTCATTGATATAGTGCGAAAGAGAAGTGGTGGAGTGGAGTCATTAATACTTGACAACTGACGCTTTTTCATAAAGTAGAACATAGCAAGGCACATCTTTAACCATATATTCCTGGGTGACCCTCACGTTATCACGACGAGCAATTGTATTCACCAACTTACTGTTATCTTTCGTTGTGTGAACCATTTATCGGCTGACCCATAGCTGGCCTGCCAATAGCCAGTCACGTGACGACAATAGGCCGATCGATTCATCACCGGAAATGCATGAAGCGTGTATCAGCCAGACCGAAGCCAAACAAAACGAGACGGTCAGTTTCAAATCCGTCGGTGAGAGTCCGTAAGATCAGATGGTATGCGCATACGCTCACTCGTCCACGCGAATCTACTGTTTGTGCGAGCACGTACGCACAGGTGCTCCAGGAGAGGTGCATCTACCTGCATTGGCCACTGCTAGTCATGACAAAATTTGCCTTATCACAGTCTGGCAAAACGGTTGGTAAACGTTACCGAGTCTACTAGGGCCCAATTCTGTAAGTATACTTTGGAGGGCACCTTTGAGTTCGTTGCAGGCATGCACAATCTAAATGTCACAGGGGAGAAGGTGGCCTCTTTCGAAGTGCAATCTTTGTTTATCAGTGAACCTCAAACTAAAACGACTGACATCATTTATGACTGTAGTGGAATATCAAAGTAAAGTTGCTCTGCCTGTGTCTCATCTACATAAACGTTTTACTCTGTGTACTGGAAACGAAGTTTATTCTCAATGGACAGTTCTATCGCCAGGTAGATGATGTATTCGTGGGTAGTGCGTGCGTGCGTGCGTGAGTGCGCGGACCGACATAGTTATGGCCTCCGTTGGAATAGGGTGCAAGCAATCATGACCTGTCACGTTTACTATCGAATTCGACCAGGACAACTAGTTGTCATTTTCAGACCTCCAACTTACCAGGTATATAGATGGCTGTCTTCACAGATGTATCCGACGCGAAAATACATGGATTGATCAACTATTGCAATTCAAAAGCTTAACAGACGTGGACTAGGGCAAACATTTTATCACAAATTTCGCAAAATCTGTTCGATTGAAAAAATACTCGAAGTACCCAGTTTCAGCGAGCGGATTCTCATTCACAATGGTCATCCTGTACTTTTTGTCAAAAATTAATCAAAGCTAATGCATGCCCGACCGGCCGTCATAAACAGTATTTTGTAAGCCGGTGTACATATCGTTACTCTTCAAGGGTAATGATATGGCACTGTTGACAAGACGAACGTTGAAATACAGAATTGAACCGCACGCATATGTTAGCTAAGCTGATTGTGTTGAATTCAATAACGCGCCTGCCTTCAACTCCGAGGAACTATCCCGTGCAACCACTCGCCAAATCAAACTTTATTTACGAACTTACCTGGATATGCGCATCACAATACATAGGCTGTACAGTGAGGGCACTGAACACTCGAAGGTGGAAGTACATCTAGAAAAGGCTTCTAAATACAAAAACTACCACAACAAAACACTTACTGAAATTTGATCACACAACGGGTCTACGAGGGCTTTCTGTGTTGCTTTCTAGACTAAATAAACGTGGCCTAGTTTTTTTCGAAGCACTAGCTAAACATCGTAAGAAACCATCTTTGTCTTCAGAAGCAGAACGTAGTGAACTTAGCACTACTTTGGTCATCTATTGCGCAAAGGTCGATTGTTAATTACATCCTTACTTTTTAAACCTTCATCCCTCTGGTATTAAAATCGTGTTGTTCTCCATACTTTCTTATTGTGCTCGCACAACACTCGTCTCTTGTTTTCTAGAAAGAATCTAACGCGTATTGATTGGCTACATTCTCTTTATCTCGTCTGAGGGTCGATAACTGTAGGTAGGACATCTGAATCACTTAGCCATCGACCTATTACCAATCCGCACTCCACCTTCCGATCGCCTTGCCATCCCCGTATATTGGATCGTCACCTTGGTTACACGCTCAGTCGTTTGGCCCAAACCGAGAAAACAGAAGAGACACGGCTGCAATGTTTATTGGACGAGCGAGACGAGACGAGACAAACTAAGACCACAGAAGCTCTAGATTTATAGGACAAAACGATTACCATAGATGGCCGACAGACACAAATGAGACAGTCATATATGGCAGTCAGGGCGTCAGAACAAATCACGTTACAGGGGGCGCCAGAAGGCGACGTGGTTCAAGTCCCGGCAGTGGCGATGATATGCACTACTGACGAGCTCTAATGAGAACGAAACTCGAGTCTAGTACCTCTTTTCGAAAGGGGGCGATTGGAAAGTCTATGGGAATGCGACAGCTGCGATCAATTGTGGGTGATGTTCAATCTATATGAAAACACTGTTCAGGTAGCGCGCAGGCGTTCTAACGCACACGTGCAATCTGATTGGCTGAATGGGACCATACCACTGTCCACGACCATACCATCCGAGCTGGGCCGGTCGATCGATGTGTCGTGACGCATCCTGGCTGTCTCGTTAGGAGATGCGCCTCCTAACACCGTACTTTGGTCTGTTGAGAAAAAAATTCGAATGTTCGGATGTCACAGAGACCCCGTGAACCGAACTGGGATTGCTGACCCGATAGGTCCTACTTGCCTGTGCGCATCCATCCGTTTATCCGTTCGGTTACCAACTCGTGCGCACAGTTGACGAGATCAGATCAACTGTTGCTCGAACATACATCTTACATAACAATCTTGGTTTTAATCATATTTAAATGATACATAATCACGAAAAATCTGGGGTTTGTCTGGATTCGAACCAGCGACAGAAACCGCGAGCACAATCGCAACAGGTGGTCGACTGGCTGAGCTACAAAGCCACAACGGAGCTTCAAAAATGTCACTTGAACCCAGTTACCCACCCAATCCACTGAATAGTAGGGAACTCGCGAAATGACCTAACAGATTGACTGCTCATGCTGGATTTCCCAAACAGTTCACGCTGAAATCCACCCACGTCACTGTTGAACACTGAAGTTGTTATTATTATTACTATTACCACTGCTGCTTATTTAACCTCATACGGGGACAAAACTGCTTTAAAGGGTAACCGAGTTTGATTCGCACAGGTGAGGCTGTATCAAACTTGGTCGCCAACTGCAATTTCGGCAACAGTAAACACAGTCACATCGCGTTGGTCATTTAGTTTTTGACTGCGCCTGATTTCATCCTACTTTACTATTATGGGGAATCCATGCCGGATGAATGACAGGAACGGTGCAGTTAATTTTTTGTCTCACAATGTATGTGCCTCAGCTGGCTACGCTCTCGACATACTTGCTTCAGTGTATGATACAAGCTTGCTTCTACAGAATAGCGCCGAAGATGGCCTATAGACCGTTTGTCAGGGTAACAGATTTAACTTATTACTGATGAGTAGTAGGAGATTGTGGTTTTCCATATAGATTGAACATCACTCACAACTGACCGCAGCTTTCGTATTCCCATAAACTTTCCGGTCAGCCCACTTCTAAAGGAAGTACTAGTGTAGTGAGGAGGAGCGGTCGTGCTACACTACCCATGCCACTGCTAGTCAGTAGTGGGGCAAGAGCGTCGATTTTGACATTGAAGTAGCCGCAGAAGAAATACAAGAAGAAACTTCGGAGTGAAACATGGCATGACATGGTACTTGGTACTTAAAGGAACATAGAGGACCTGAGCATTGGCGTCTGTGGCAACCGTGATGTCCTGGGAACAGTACCGTTTGTCGATGAGTGTATTTGTTCGTTGTTTCGTTGAAACACGTAACCCATGTGTTGCTTTTCTGAATAGACAACCCTTGTACCATCCGCGTTCTTAGTTCACAACATTAGGCTCCAGTTTCGCTCTCATTAGAGCTCGTCAGTAGTGCTTATTCTTGCCATGGATCGCAGTGGTCAACACGGTTGCCTCATGAAACTCTGGCCGGAGTTCTAGTCTCCGGCCCTGACAAGGATACGCACTAGTGACGAGCTATAGAAAAAGCAAAACTTGAGTTTCCTGTTTCTTTTTGAAAAAGGCAGGCTAGAAGGTCTATGGGGATGTGACAGTTACGATCAGTTGTGGGTGAACTTCAATCTATATGAAAACTAAAACCTTCTATTACTTATCAGAAATCAAAATATTGCCGAACAAACGAATGATTTCTGTGACTTCCACCTAGACAGAAGTCCTAGTCGACTGGTCACCAACTGAAGTTAACAGGACAGTTATTGTCTTCTCTCGAGACGATCGGGTAATCAGAGCATTGATGACAAGCAAATGTGGTTGAGCGTTCAAGCATGATGATTCAGTCGTGCCTGGTTTGAGGTCAGTGGCACATTCGTCAACAAGGTCGTCCTATAAAAGCATGGGAGGACCTATGGTCCCCGCTGTGGCAAGGATATGCAGTACTTGCGAGCTCTAAGTTAGACTCCCATTATCAGAAACCTAGGCGTCTGCTGCTTATGCCCTTCTTTTTCTTTAGGTTTGTTGGTGTACTGTATGATGAGTGTTTACTCTGTTTTCTTCCAGTCTAACCTTGTATTTTGACTTTGTTCCATATCCTCTATAGAGTGCACTAATATGTACTCTTATACTGGAATATTTCTCGCATTATTTTTTCAGTACTTTTCTTCACAATGTAGATTTTGCCATTGCAGTCTCTGTTTATTTCTCGAGAGATAGGGGTCTCATTTTGGAGCTAGCCTATGGATTAGCTAGCCAGCATTAGCGGGCTAAACACAAAGACCTCACTCACACACCTACTGGTCTTATTCCTTTGGGTTTACACCAGACACGCGGTGTGTGAGTGGAACCGCGAGTGGTGCAGCGCAAGCCGCTTGAGGTGATGGTTTAAAGCACAGGCGTTCTGTGGCTTCGGTCACTGTGACAGGCTAATCTTAAATGGATGCCGCCAACCGTGTGTGAGACTGTGGCTATGTTAGGTCAATATTTGCTCAGCTCACCTTGAAAATGCAACAAGTCGCATCCATTATCTCATTAATTTATGGTTCATGTAGAATATTTGTGGTTACTATGGAACAAAATAACACACCGACAAGAAGTAGATTTGACCCAGTAACTAGGCCACGAGACAAAATGGCATGCGACAATTGGCGTTTTGGCAGCACGTCTGTAAAACGTCACGCTACAGTGTGTGCATGGTGTGATAAACCGAAAACACAGTATGATGTGTCACAGATTCTATAGAAAAATAATTGGGTTTCACTCAGCGTTTTACTAATTTGCCAGTCGATTTCCTTCATGAATACAGCCCTTAATTATGCACCGTTTGGTAAAAAAACTGTTGTGCTAGCACAATCCGTTTTGGAAAAATCTTTTTGTTTTCTCCATTAACAACCAATGATTCATACTGGTCCACAGTCCTGCGTTGCACTCCACACGCTCCAACGTTTACAGGTGCAGTCAATTGTGGGCGATGTTCAACTTGAAATTAACCAAATCCTCGACTACTCGTCAGTTTACAAAGAAGTTTGTCAGCCGTCTAGTGTGAGCAATTGTGAACCGTATTGGCCAAAACGCTGGGTCGATGGTACCGAGTGGTTTGACCTGAAGGCGCGTGCAACCCAGTGCCAGTTATTCTGGCCATGGCTGCAGCAGTGTTGAAACTGTTCGCTAACCTAAATTGGCTAAGACGTCTGTTTTTGAGTAAGCTTTTGAGCTGAAATTCCTGTGGACCAGTTTGGACTCCGAAATATGTATTCCGGTCTACAGCAATGGAACGATGGGCGTTTCATTGAAAATTTCCCACGGCATCCCACAGTCCCTATTACACCGAGCTTTCCCTAATGCGCCTTCGTAAAAATGTGCCTTTTATGTATACTACTCATAAGTAAGCAGATGTGGTACGCCAATTTATGGGGTCCGTTAAATTGAAAACCCATGTATTGGGCGATTATAGGTTGACGGACGCACATCTGAGCTTCCTGACTACGTTCACTAAGTTTATAGTAGAGATGCACATGATTCCATTGCTGTTTCACTTCAAGCATCACCTTTGCAAGAAAACCAGATTTTATATGGATGCGTACTTATGATTTCTTTTAATTTTGATTCTCCAGTTGTCCCTTTCCCACCCACTTTTATATGACAAGTGAATTACTGCCCGTGGAAATTTTAACCTCAGATGAACAGTATTTCCACCACATTATTTATCACCATCTCCGTGGAAGGGTGTTCGCTGAAACTTACTCCTTGTTACGATTTTTCGTGGACGAGAGCATTTAGAATATTTTATATGCTGAACTTCAAATGAATATATTCCTATTGTTCAGTCCTATGTTTCGTTACCGCCATGAGGTGCCCATATAATTCTATTTTCCCCCAATTGTTTCCTTCAGCTTTGTCCTCTTGTATTGTGTTTTGGTAGCCAATCCTGACAAGCACCTGACTTTACTATGTTCAGCTCTCGAATAAAATGTTGTAAGTTTATGAGAACAACAGCATTAATGTGATTATGGGGTTGTGCATCTCGCGTTCCCAAGTTTGCCCGTGATTAAAATGAGACAGGTATGTGGTCGTTAACATGACTGTTGAGAAGAAACTCATATTCACTTGTTATTTATATGAGGCAGTCGGTATATTCGCACGCAGCCAGATAATTTTATTGCAGTATGACGCGAATAAATGGTTTCAGTGAAACAGAGGATCCTTTTTCACATGTTTAGTAACCACCAAGTCCAGTTTAATGGTGAACATTGCTGGTAAAAGTAAGCTATACTTCATTTATGTTAACCTAGACAGTGGGGCCTACAAACTGTTATGTACTGTTGGCGTTAGGGCAGCATTCAGCTTGGCACATAAAAGCATGACTCAATTTGTGAATCGAAGTATTCTTCAACAGAAATACGAACACTTCCACAATCCTAATAAAGTATTGCAATATGTCCGAGGAAATTTTGCGGAAGTTCCTGTAAGAACGATCACTATTCTTTGTTGTAACTCTAATGAAGAAGGTGCGTATCTTCATCAACAACTTCGTATCCGTTTACTAACTTAATAACTGGTTTTCATGAAGGTTGCATCAAATAGAACAAAGTTCCGGTGATCCTATTGGGATCCACAGTTGTACGTAACCCATCAGGTAAGCTGTAAACCCTTTAATTTAGGCAAAACAAGACGGTGTTGAATATTTACTCAGACCAGGCTGGTTCTGTACATAAATAATTAATGGGTAGTAAAATATACATTTTATGACTGGGTGAACTCTGCGCATTAAAACTACAAAGCGCAAGTAGTTAAATCCAACAGTTTATAAAACTAACAAATCAAAGTGTTCATGTCTGTAAGAAGACGTCGGGGATGAATACAGTTAATTCTGCAAACGTCCACTTCCTTGCGGAACAAGGGCGGTGTGGTGTGTAATCAGACGTCCCGCCTGACGATCGGAGGTTCGAGCCCCTGGGTCGTACGCTTATCACCATATTACTCGTAAAGCGTGCAATAGTCAAAAAAAATTTCTTACTGGTTCTGATTAGAATCAACCGCACGGTTGAACTTGAAGAAAACAACATGTAATCAAACAACCACCACGCTTGACGATTGCCCAAACCTACTTACATTTATTTGGAGGGCTTCATTCTTATTTCGCAAAATCCCATTACCTTCTTTCTATGGTCTAGTACTTTACACGCGTTCATAGGCTTACTCAGCGGGGTTGCTCGTCGTTGGTGTATGGTAAGTTTGTTACCATAATATCCACAGTGAGTGACTTACCACTGTTACCTGGTAACCATGAGCGATTAAATGGGGGCACGCCTCTAACATGCATCCTTCACACACGTGACGTCTATATGGTTCGACAGATAAGGGACGAACATGGCAAGCTGATTAGATGGTTTTCCAATAACCCTCAAAATTTTTCTACCGACCTAGCTGGATCGCCTCACTGGTTCAACATCCTACTCCATGTGCACAGGCACGAAGCTCGTCCAAGGTCAATTCATTCCAACCAGCCATCAGATGGGTATGACTGTTGGAATGATCGCTTGGTGACTTTTGGTGTTCCATACTTATACACGTGCACACCGGTCTATATTGGTACACTTCTCTGCTTCCTCGCATTGGTTCATTTTTTCCTTACGTCCGTAAGACGTCCAAAGTGAGTAAGTTACCGGCGAACACAAACTTGTTATCTCAAGTCAATGTAAAATTCATTCAGGGTCATGGCACTCAGATGAATTTTCTTGATTAACTAACGCTCCGGGCCTTGTGTTAGACGATACTGAGTGAGCGTTAGGCTTTTAGTTTGGTCAGTTTCTGTGACCTTGCCCTGCTTAAAACAGCACAAGGTGACATCATATTTTATGTGAAATAGTTCACAGTAAATTTTTATACAGTTCTTTTGTTTATATAAATAAGTCTAAGGATGGTAGTTTCATTCGGCTTGTAAGGGTTGTAGACCCCTTACAGGTGCGAATTTCCTGGCCTAAAGATTCGTAATTAATAACGATTTGATTGTGTCGTTTATTTCATACTCGTTGAAGTCCGTAGTTCAGTGCGCATGTCAATGGTACTTGCATAAAATTTGCAGAAAGCCACTTTGCCTCAAGATACGGAATTGTATCACAACTCTACAAACTAAGATACAAATATCAATAGCAATTCTGGTCTAAGGCTTCAAATCACAAATACGAATATGAATGTGAAAAGGCGTTGATGTCTAACTGCGCTGAAATTTCGGCTCGGATTAGACCTATTGTTGAACCTCTGGTACTCGTTCATATCAGGTACAGAGCGTTGTTGATGTTGTTGTTGCTATTAGTCGATACTGTCGTTGCTGACAATGGCGATGATCACGATGATACCGATAGTGATGATGTTGTTGATTACGCAAATGGTCGTCAATTTGTTCGCTCCGGAATTTTTGTTTGTGTGGCAGTCGAAAGGTATTCATGATGGATTATTTGAATATAGTGAATCATCAGTGCTCATATTGGCCACGGCTAACCCCGGTAATTGAAAGTTTTAGCGTTTATTTATCGGTTTTCACCTCAGTTGCAATCACACCCAACTTATTTCGTGAAATAAATTAAATAGATGCATAGTGTTTCTGTCGCTGGTTCGAATCCAGCCGAATCTCTGACTTTTCACAAGTAGATCTCACCTAAATAGAGAAAGTTAACACTCTTCTGTCCTGTTGGAAACCGTTATTTATTACATAAATGAAATGAACTGTAATTTGCTTCGATCATGGAGGTAACCTGCATTAAGGCAGTCCTAAGTCTCGTTGATTGCTGATACATCTTTCGATATATGTTCTGTTACTGCTGTTGTGATCCAAGAACGTGGATGACACAAGGGTTGTTTATTCGGCTAAGCAATACATGGGTTAAACATTTAAACAAAACCAGACACAGAACCACTCATTTGCACACGGTATTCGGTCTCATACCGTCTCGGCTGCCACAGACGTCAATGTTCAGTTCCATTAAGTAGCAGGGACCATTATGGTCGATGCAGTACCTTGATGATTCTTCCTGCATTCTTCCTGTGGCTTGTACGATGTTAAAATATGTTCTCCGCCTGCTACTGAATAGCCGCGGTATAAGTAATATAATACGATTGCTCAACTCCACTGCACTACTTCAAGGTACGCATTTGTGTAGCAAACAGACACTCAGTATAGCAAGCAGTCAATTTTCTGAACGCTACAAAACACGATACAAGTGGAAACGTTGAAGTGTTAACTAAGTTACTTGCACGCTATCTCCAAGTTTGACTATAGTTTTGTATTCCAATAGAATTTTGTGTATACTGACGACCAGAAAGGCAGCATAAAGGAAATCAAGTGTAACATCTCTTCTAGATCGGAAAGTGAACACCAACCTTACCACTGCATGAGGTGAGCGTATTGCTTCTCGTACCAATGGATGCATACCGGATGTGAACCATTGGTCATAACTGTTCGACAAACTCGCGAATAGACGTAGGAACTTAGGTATTCTTTCAGTGGCATCTAAAGTCAGACAGTTCTGATCACGGTTATCCAGTTTTTCGTGAGTAATAACGTATCCATCTTGAAAGCGAGTAAGTCAGATTAAGATGAGATTGTGTAACACTCTGTTTAGCGGAATCATCCTGTAATTTGCTAGTCCACTTGTATGGTTCACGAGTGGTGGTATGTATTATAGAGGTTTTTTGACGACGTCAATATTTCCACGCAGCTCCTGTAATACGTTATTGTGTACCTCGCCAGTGGGACAATGGACACGGATGGAATGCCAGTTATATTGACGATTTCACAAATTTTCGGTTCCCGTTACATTCACAGTTGATTGTTTATCTCTATGGGTCATGTATGTTCCATGGGTTGCGCACGATTGCGTGATGTCTGTTGATTCTGAATCGTGTTTCTGTTGATCCGAAGGTCTATTTAAAAAGCTCTAGTTATAATATGGGTAGTTCAGTTTGTTCTTGGTGTCGTCAGAATAGTGGGGTATACTCTACATAGAAATGGGATCAGATTAAAACAGTTAACATCGTACTGTGAAAAGGAAGCGTACTTATTGTACGAAGGTTGACCAACTGTAACCATGAAGTAAGGTGAATCGTTAGAAAAAAAAGTTTATTTCGGTGTAAGAAGCTGAGACGGTCAACCAAAACAAACGAAAGCACACAGTGATGATCATTACGCTTTTGTTTCGATTGAACAAGCAAATCAGTGGAGCAGTAGCTCCCGCTGGATTTACTGATCAAGTCAATCACCATGGGTCATTCCAGACTGAAAAGGGTGTGATTTAAAAAATGTAGGGTATGATCACTACTCATACACCGCAATTTCTCTTCGAACGGTTGTTAACCACTTTGTAGATTGCACCGAAATCTCATTCTACATTGAAATTTTTTTAGATGGTTAGAATGACTGGGCTTCATACTGATATCTGGTGGATTTGTATGATTATTTCGGGCAATCCTGTTATTTTTGAAGTAACGCATATTATTCAGCTGTTTGAGTTAATCAAACAATTGTACCACTTATCAAGATAAATCAGATAAACAAAACACTTGAAATAAGCAAATCAGTGTTTACTGCCGTTGTTTTAGCCACGTCCAGTGAAGCACCTCACAAATAGGTTTAGCACTGAAGTAATCTAACTCAAGCTGAACAAGAGCTAGTGTCCAAAAAAAATGAACCAGCATCTGTGTAACTGGGCTGATGGGTCCTACAACCTTAACAGGAGTTCAGACGGATTGTTGTTTCAATACATTAAATGTGTCGGATTTACTCATGAGAAGAAATGTGTAACAAACAAACTCGTTCTGGGCATTTCGTCATTATATGAGTTCGGTGAGGTTGGTAGACAACAAGTCACTGAAGCGATAGATGACAATCATTGGTGTCTGTCTGGTTAAGCTAACTCGGGCATATTCAATGTTTTGAAACAAACCAAACACTCCCACCGTATTGAAAGAACGTAATAAGTATACTAAGTTCTGTACGCAACTGGCGGAAGTGAACGTGATCATCGCTTTTCCGACACAATGCATAGATCGTTCAGAATTTACAAAACATCACTGGAGCATCTTCAGACAAAGTCGCACTAACGTTAAGGGTACTACACCTTCTGGTTGTAAACGAAAAGGACACGTGACTGAGCAGACTATATGACCTGGACCACAAACGGATAAACGTCGAGGGGATATTAACACAGTTAACGTCTAATGAATCAAACGAGTTTAAGAATTACGTTTATCAGATAGTGATCGAAAGACGAGAGAGAGGTGCTGGAATCGTTATATTGGATGAGGCTGATTACTTAACTAAAATATGTAGGTCATTGTTGGGTAAAACTAAATTTGTTAGCATATGAGATGAAAGAAACAAAGCAACAGTTCTTGAAAAGACATTAACAAAACAACTGAGATGGACGAAGTAAAAGGGTCTGATAGATTCTGCAACCTTTGAAAGAATTAGACCAGTAGGTACTGTAATTCTTAGACTCTACGAGTTATTCAAGGTACATAAAAATGGTGTGCCCGTAGGACCGATTTTAGACATGTGCAATTCTCTGTATCACGTGACGGCAAAATGACTTACCGTGCTGTTAGAGCCAGTTTGGAAAGAAATTGAGGATTCAACGCCTGAGTGATTTCTTCGAATGTGTTGGAACATTAATGCAGATGAACGTAAGAGGAAAATGTCTATTCTCTGTTGATGTCACATACATCTTCAAAAACATCCCACTCAATTAAACGATTGATTTTCTCAGACAGTATATTGAAGGTAATGATATCAACGTGGAAATACCAGTAAAAGAACTAAAAACAGTTACTATATCGCTGCACACACAATGTTCCGTTTAAGTTCTGCAGCAAATTATTTCGCAAAAAGGACGGGGTTGCAATGGGGTCGCCACTAGGCTAATTTTTGACTGATATCTTTATGGCCAAGTGAGTGTGTAGTTTATTAACTGATCAAACCAAACCAGTCACTCTTTATAAGTGTTATGCAGAGGATACCATCTGTGTGGTAGATGAATCTAAAAGCTTCAGTATGACAGTGTCGCATTTTAGCTCTGTCTAAAAAATTACCATTTTACCATAGAAACTGATTCAGCTGAAGATCTTTCTTTAGTAGACTTGCCCACGTCTCGTCACGATGGTGGCACTATACAACAGAAGGTGTATCGTTAGATAAGCTGGACGGGCCGTTGAGTAAACTATTGCAACTTTGTTTCACTAAGACAAAAGAGGAATGTAATCCGATGTCTGGTAGACAGGGCCACCAAAATATGTTCGACCTATACTATTGAAAAGGAGAGACAGTCTATATACAATACAGATTGAAACTGGGTGTCCGGAACAGTTTATTCATAAGAATATGCTGATAAACACTAAGGTAGACAAATTGAAAATGACAGACAGTCTGTTTATATTTCTTTGCCCTTCAAGAGTGATAGCGTCGCCGAAAGCATAACCAAGAAGCTTGTTGCTACAATTGAAAAAATATACTTCACTGGTCAATTACGTGTTCAGTTTACCTCCACACCAATGTCGCAGACCCATTTGAAAGATATATTGGCTGTTCGTTCTACTTCTTTTTGTGTTTACAGTTTCGTTTGTACCTGTGGAACAAGCTACATAGGCCACACAACAGGGCGATTATCGGAAGAAACTCGGGAGCACCAACCAGTGTGGTTGACGCGAGTATCGATAAGGCCCTGTTCGTCTGCGATCGCTACGCATTTCATTGAGTCAAACCACCGGATCAATCCGGTCAAGAGGTTGAAGCTAATCTATCGAACATGTTAGATGCGATCGAGGCAGGTCAATGGGTTGATGTTCCTTCGGTTTGACGCTCACTAATAATTACCGATGAACGCAGTCCAGCTATTGTAGCCAACAGCTGATTAGTGCAGATGGGTTTTGACAAAATCGCTACTGCCGTCATGGAAACGCTCTGCCGGAATATATCGTGTCAAGCTTACACACCCCCAAACTCACTCAGTGAGAATGATTACCATATTAACCATGTTCATTTAACCAGTAGGGTAAATGCTTTTTTAATCACACTGATCTAAATGATGTACCTGTAACCTGTGGACCCCAGCACCACGCCCATCTCTTAATAAAAAATACTAGTCGTTTTAAATAACCGGTTTTGCTGTGCAGTTATTCTCCTAAAAATGGCACACTTCGGAAGAACAACTGAATAGGTCAGTGATAGAGAAAACTGCCTTATTCATGGAAATTCCACGGCCCATGCAGACTTACCAAACCCATGGAATCAAATGAGTGGTCGCTGTAAGATGGAAGGTCCATGTTGGGGGAGACCGAAGTGTCCATCTAATGAGTCTAACTAAGAACAGCATTGCTCTCGGAAGGTCAAGTTGTGGGTAGTTACCGGGGAATTTCATTGTGATGATCGAACACCATGATCATAGCCAGTGCAGAGGATGATGCTTTGGACCCCTGTCATCTACCGAAATATTAACAAGATAGAATTCAGTTCTCCTGTAAGCCCATCCAATTTTTAATTTTTCAAATAAAAAACGGAAATAATGTGAATAGTGTTTTTCGTTTGTAAACGTGTTCTGAGTGGCATCTGTGACATTTAAACTAGGTAGCTTGTAAAATACCAAAAGGTTCTTTTTTGTACATCATCCAAATTGTCTGCTTCTGTGTTTGTATGCAGGTGCACACTGAATTAAATATCTGGTGATACAGGGATACAAAATTTGGTTCGAAATTGAGGCAGGAAATCCAAATAGCCCTTAGTGTTTCTGTTATCACAGTGGGCTTGACCTGGATTCCGATCGAGTGTACAATCTGGACTGGTCGACAAGAGGAAATCCAGAGGCGAACAGACAGTGCTGGCTGCGTTCGAACGGTATGCTCGAAAAGCTGGAATCCACATCTGGTTGGCAAACTTGCGATGATTGTTGTACTGGTAAATCAACAGCCCCATCAAAATCGTACCGATGATTCTGGGGGGAGGATGGTCGTGTTTGGGTTCGCAACAGATCGTAGCTTGCCACTGGATATTCTTCGTGCGGTCTGGGTGTAGTCTGGTAGACATGTCCACTGTGATCTCTAGAGGATTCCGAGGAAGGGTGAAAATGGAATGTGTTGGAATCGGTGTCACATATGCCAGACGGCACACGGTTGCATCCGTTGTAGACGGGTGAAAAGATGGGTGTTCGTGTGAAGGATGTGTGATCAGTCATTTGGGCAGGACAAAATAGCGAGTAGGGTGAGCCGTCAAGGAAGGAGGGATTGAAATTGGCTGGTAAATACTGATTACATAGACGTTGTTGTAACTCATGGCCAAGACGTGTTTGATAGGGAATGGTGCATTGGTCAGGATGTAGCGGACTAGACTGTAGAAACGGTTGTGTTGGGACCTTGGATAAGTTTGTAAGGTAGGATTTTCCATCCTCCTGTTGAGTACGATGTAGTAATTTATTCCAGGGGCTGAAATGGGTCACAGATGAAGAGCCCTGAGGACCTGGGAAGGGAAATCAAAGCGAAACCAGCGAACAGTTTAAATGCAATATAAATCGATTTGAGTGTGTCTGTTTAATGTGTGGCAAGATGCTGGTATGAACATGTGAATCATAGGTTTAATTAGAATCCGTGTTATGACTGACATCCATTGAAACGGTCGGGTGAGAGTACATCAGTCAACTAGCGTCCAGAGAGTACAATGTGTAATATTCTATCCTGTTGATTAAATGTAACAGGACTCAGTACCTCCCCATAATAACGACAAGTAAGAACTTAAAGCAAACTACTGCACCACCCAAGCTAGCTTCTTTAAGAATTCAATCAAAATAATCTAGCCCTTGTGTTCCCCTGTGCGTCAAACAAAAGGAAGGGCACGGTGGTCGACTACATCGCTTCTCTGAATCTCGCTTGTCAGGGCAGACATAAACCAATCCTGACCAGACGACAAAGTGATACTGCTTTTAACACATCTGCCTGTGACTCCCTTGACCAAATGCACACTTATAGAAAGCTCTTATGATCTGTGTGCAGAGTGAATAACAGGTTTAATGCCAGCCTTAGAGACTACCACATAACATGCCACAACTGATACGGTTCTTTTTCTCACTGACCGAGATAGATCGGCCATCTTATTTCTGGCTTGCAAACCAGTAGGTATCCAAAAAACTACAGTAGGAGATGTGCTAGGTTGTTGCAAATAGTTAGTCCAAGAGACCGTCATCAAGGAAGTGGACAACTGTTTCAAGTGTATTGGGTTTTGTCAACGCCACATACACGAGGGAATTGAGTTCATGATTTGCAAGTGAGTACTATATATTTAGGCCTCCAAGGGGTGGTGATCCGGACACATCCACTACATCACGGGGACCTGGTCACCGAGATTGCAGTAAGCTATATGACATAACCTAATTAGTTACAGTGATTGTTTCCTTGTACAACAGAAAATCTGTCTCATTAATACACTGGGCCTAGAGCAGCTCACCGTAAAATCTTTGTCAACACGTTCCTAATGAAGTGTTTATCAGATGCTGACCGACGTCATCCATGCAAAAGAGATCGTGGTTGGTCTCATTCTTCAGATTTGATTGACTATAGATAAGCTGTGCAAAAGTAACTACACTATCTTCGAACACAAATTAATTGTAAAATATGTTCTCAGAATTTTGTCCGAAGTCTTTGGTTCAGCTGTTTACTTGAGCCAGGATGTTTTGAAGTTGGGCCGATAATTTGAAAATGAGTATAACTGATCAAACTTCTCTGGACAGGAGATGGAGAGTACTTCTTACTTACCAGGTATGTCCATTGCGGAAGCACCGAAAGCTGCATTTGTGAACTGGAAGTGCGCAAGCTCGTTTGATCTTGTGCCAAATGGATAGCTCATTGGGAATAAGGCATTGCCGATACCGGATTGACCAAACAAACGCGATTCAAACAAATGCGAATCTGTGCTGGTGTTTACAAGCGTACTATGTTGAATGGTTGACTTCGTGCGGTACAGAGCTGCTGTGAAGGCGTTTTGTGTCGGGGATGTTGATGAGGAAATTCCAGCCACAGCAGCTGCCAAGGCTATATTGTAGTCACGGCGCTTTTTTGATTTGCGCTTCCTTGTCTGAATTGCATCCTTTCGCATAGAGGACGGTCGGGTACGCTGTGACAAAAACCATAGTAATAACATTAGGCAACAGATAGTAGACACGATGATATATAGATTTGAATCACACATGATTGTTTGTGAACATGCATCTGTCCCTTATTTCCCAGATATAATTGTCGAAACTTATTCTTCTAATTATAAATAATACATGCACCGTTCAAATCGCACTTTCACCTATACCATAACAGAGCAGGCCAGTGTCAGCCAAACACTGTGAATGAAGGTCTGGACGTCATTTTCATCTGCTCATAAGTACTGATGAAATTTACCGACGCAGTTTCCGTATCGAAAATTTGCACATTTTCAGCTGACTTTATGTCAGTTATGCTTGACAAAATATACAACTGATGTGTAATGTACCAAGATTTTTAATCACCTATAAGTTTATAGGCGAGAATCTCTCTCATAGGAAAGAAAGAGCGATTCATCCTTTAGCTTGCTCTAATAAACCTATTCTTCTGAACAGTGGAAAGAGAAATTCTCCAGGAATTTATCCACAACCCTTTCTTTGACTGTTCGGACGACATTTCTATGTTACTTCCCAATTCATTTTCACGTCATTCTATATCACTGGCTTTCCCCTTTTCTTAGTCCAATAGCCAGAACAACTGAAATGTTGATCACTGACTATCAGTATACATGCAATAATTGATCCTACTTACTCTTTCCATAAGGAAAAATAATTTAACTTCATTCTCATAGCGAACACCACTGAGTGAGTTGCAAGAGGAAATGGAAATTCTGTTGGATTGCTTTATATGTATTCCACACTCGTTTTTGTGTTTTGTCAGTTCACTTATGTCTTTCTTACAAAACAAACCTAAACCTGTTTTTTGTCTAATGTATTTTTTTGCAAAAATGGAAGCTTACGAGTTAGATCTCGGCTATGATAACACAACACATGAGTGGTTGTACAATTCACATAGTAGGAGGGCAAATGGCTCTACTGTCTTGAATCGCTGATAGTTATTATACGATCCAAAAGTTCGGATTCCCGTATAGAACTGTCGAGTCCGCCAATTGACACCTCGGTCGAATTTTGTCTGTCCTGTGGATTTATATTTGCACTATACGTAGGTTAACTGTTTGCCACTCACATGCCAAACAGGCAATGAGTGATATAGAAGACTATTAAAGACGGTTGCACGTTATTTGTCAACGTCGATACAGCTGCGTAACCTGATAGTTAGCGTTATAATCCCGTTACATAGTGCTGGAACATGAAT
>LUCH01003538.1:4954-35119 GCA_013368495.1 Paragonimus heterotremus
GGTCAGGCTCATGGCTGTTATGATGATGATGATGATGATGATGATGATGTTATCAATCGTGAGTAACTCTACAGATTTACTAATTCTTGACTGCACCATTCGCATTGTGGCATGCTGCAACTCCGTACTTGACTGACCCTTCTGTGACTGGCTAGGTAATAAAGTCCGTACTTATTGTCTGACATCCCTGGTTTAAAGACATTCAACCTTAACGGTTTCCAAAGGATCTGTTTTGGATCATTCGCCACCAGGTCAATACAGTTGTTTAGGATATTTTAATCAGGGCCAGCTGACTAGGGCGTCTAGGTCGCAAAAAATGGAAAAACAATGCAAGCACTAGACGTTTGCAAGACGTATTAAAGGACATCATCCAGTTTTGTCCGGGACAGATTATATCAGATCTATCGTATTTAGCTAACACAGA
The DNA here is from genome assembly GCA_013368495.1 of Paragonimus heterotremus. Lineage (NCBI taxonomy): Eukaryota > Metazoa > Platyhelminthes > Trematoda > Plagiorchiida > Troglotrematidae > Paragonimus > Paragonimus heterotremus. The sequence continues at coordinate 5,379 of LUCH01003538.1, forward strand.
CCATCGCGCGCGCCCAAGTCGGGCTTTCTGCACAGTCTACCGAATTTTACTCAACTGGTCCAAAAGGATCAGACAACGGATTTAGCCACCACCGAAGCGATGGTTACCTGGCCACGAAATCCAGCTTTGTTCATACAACTAATTTGTTCATGCCCTCTTGTTGTCATAGCCAAAGGTCCCACCAACTGATCCCATGCGCATGTGTGCAATTCCTCTAACTCTGAGTAGTCCGCCGTCGCCTACGTTTACTTTGATAGTTGAATTTAGCCACAAGACAAATCTATCCTGTGTCTAGAATTATGAGCGATGGCCGTTAAGAGTTCTGCTTTTTCTACTAGTTGTACAGTTCAATCCCCAGACTCAATACACTCTTGTTCGCAGCCCACACTCGAGCCGATTTCCAGTCTTCTAATTGTGCTCGGTTCTTTTCAGTGCCTTGAACTGCTTTTGTGAGCTCTTCCGTCGTGTTTCTGAGCCTCTTCAACTACGTGTTACACGGCTGGTCCCCCATGATTTTCGCAACCACCATGATGGCATTAGTTCTCGTGCAATGTGTCTCAATTAGATGACGACTATCCTGTTAACTATGTGTACCTAACGAAATTGATTCCCCAGTAGTCATGTTAAACCGTTGATGTTCGATTCATTGGCAGGTGCTCTTCCGACGTTGAATCCCTTGGGAAAAACACCCTATCCAGCGAGCTAGTAACGTATCAACAAACACCAAAGGATCCGCTCCTGTTCCGCATCGAGCCGCACTGATTTCTGGCAGTTGATCGAGTTGTCCTGTCTAGCTAACAGGGCTTCCTCCGCAGCGTCCCTTCGTGCGGTTTCCAGCACGACATTCCTCTTGCTTTTCACAAGTGTTCGTATGACAGTCAGGTTCATACGGTCGGCTTTGATCTTGGATTTTGTGACATCGTCTTCGAAATCCTCCTGACACACCTGAACATTCTCATCTTCGAATAGCTGCGGCCATGGCATTTTCATTCTTCATTTAGTCGCGTTACCATTGCTCGCGTTCAGAAGGCACTGAAAATTTGTTCATTTTAGAAATTAACTATTACTTGTTCGGCACACTCCAGTTTTTAAGTGGTTCCGAGTATACGATCTTCTGAGTCGGACACACTTTTGTACTCGAGAAAGTGAACGGTTCCTGGCCAGCGGTACATGTGATTCTGCTGCAAAGTTTGATAAAGCGTGAACACATGATCTACACGTCTTCGTCCTGCTTGCCTATTTCACCGTGGTACCTTCTTTTCGGACTGCAATCGGTCACTGAATTGTGAAAGGTACCATGGTTCCACTAGGGGCAGATGATGCCAAGTCCTCAAATCAACCAATCATTTTCAACTTTGGGCCGTTGCTCCATGCCAACCCAATTTTGTATTTACATCACACTTCGAAAATGCAGTTGCATATCATACCAACCAGCCATGTCATTTACCCGGTTTAACGTGGTCTACATGTTCTCTGCAATGCCCTCAACATTGGACTTATATATAAAACAAGAATATGGTTATATGCAAAGTTAATAGAAACTATGAATGACTATCTACCCGGGTGGTGATGGGTTTGTCTGCGTGGGTGGGCGAGCTGTGTTTACTTGAATCGTGTGACTGATGTGTGATAACGTGTTAATCAATCTCAGTATCAGTCAGCTTACTGTCTGGTAGAAGCTGCACTCCGGGATCCTCGGAACCTCTAAGTGCTCACTCCAGAGTATCTTCCATCACAAAATGGAAAAAGAAAGAGCAGATCGAACACCCCTGCCGAACGTCACTTGACGTAACAAACGCCTGAGATAGCTATCCATAAACGTGTACTTCGCACTCAGAACGGGCATACAACGACGGAAAATGGACATTTCTTCGTGGTTTTTACAGGAAACCAGGATTCTCATTCTAAATATGGGTACTGTTATCGATTGACCTCAATCCTTAGGATTGACTTCAGTCGTCCACGCCCAGTTAAATACTTGAACCCATGGCTTATTCTGATGCACTCTGATGCCTTTATTGAAAAGTGCCAGCGCGAGGCCACCGGTGACAACAACCTTATTGTGTTTGGGATCCAAAGTCCCGCTGTACACTTCATGTATGGTAGCTTTGCGCTGTCTCGTCAGCGCTGTAGAAGCTGAGAGCCATCATTGTCAGTCTTCATAATGTTCGGCTCAATGATTTTATCTTTGAAACTGTCCATCTGAGTCCCGGCATGGTACAGAGCTGATGGAAGCTAAATAAAATGACGACATGCACGATATCTTAACCGACAGCTAGTTAAAATTGACTTATACTTAGTACACCTGCAGCCGTCAATAATCAATATCCGAGCGACGTGGTAGCAGCTTAAACATACCACCCAGTCGAAACTCGGTATCCTTTAGTTGACTAGCTTAGAAGTTTATACCCTCAGATGCATTGGTTGTCAGAACTAGGTGTTGACCTGAGACAAACAGTTGGTTCCGAGTGAAAACACCGTCGGCAGTTTTGGCACTGCTCTCAGCAAAAGCATAAGCGGGAACAGTGAAAATATTTCGGGGTGCTTGACATTTGGGTTAGATCGATACAGATTCGACCAAACAAAGGGCACAGGGCTCACTACTGGAAATAGTGTAGCCTATCAATACGACTGTAGGCGCTGCTCTGTGAACTGTCCCTACTCCGGCCTAACTTGATGCGGCTGCCACGACGTCCTCTTGTGTAAGCACCTGCATTAAATGGGAAATGTGGATGCCATCTGTTCGATGTGCTGGATTTCGTTCTGAATTTCACAGTAAAGGCTGGTTTCTTGTGTATCTGAAGTCTGAATTTAGACGACTTTTTGATCTATATGTTTCAATTGACAAACGTTGGAGGCGGCTATGCTGTTTCGTATTCTGGGCCTAAAGTAAGGACAGCGAATACCAGAGACTGGGTCTTCAGCTATCAAACTTATCCGGACGGCGTTACTATCGCGATGGGTGGCCAAGTCGGAGATGCAATTATACCAATGTTCAGTGGAATATCTCAACGAGGCCGTAGGATATCGTCCATGCCCACAGCAGATGAACCATGAACGACGTGAGAGATCGAATGAGTAGTTACTGTGTGAAATCGACCCAACCGGCGAATAGTAAATGAAACTGTACTGCAGAAGACGTCAGCTGAACACGCAGAATCTCACAGAGGTGCACAAGACGTTTATGTGAAAACCTTGCTGTATTGTAGACTGCAATTCTGGTTCATGAACGCGAGCATGATGCGCGGGAATGTGCGGACTAGACAGTAAAGATCTCGCCTTATTGAACGACTTTTAGTTACCCTAACCGTACCTCTAGTATAAACTGAAGGAGCATCATTTGGGATGGAGCCTGGAGAGAATCCGAAAGTTAACTTGGACATGACATTCAGTGAAGGACTACGTAGTGTATTTTCGCTCGCCCACCGTGCAGGATTCAGTAGGGCGACCCAGTTTACGCTGTGAGATTGCCGGTGCATTGTGAGATTATTACAGTCGAACCTCGATAGCAACACTCCTAAGATTCCGGCTTAATGGTGCTACTGTTTAGGGTAATGTCATTAAAACGATCAGCTTTAATTTAAACAAAATCTATGCATCTCTCTCAGATCATCATCTCAGTTTGCACATATGCTGAAAATACACGTTTGATCATAAACTACAGTATAAGTTGGTGCAACAAGAAGTGGAGCAGACATATTTTCTATATTCTCTCATCAAGCTTTTACATTCACAAAATTACAGAAGAACCACTGTCGGTATTGGTCAGCGCCCATATTGTTATCTCACTTTTTCATGTTTGAGATAATCATTTGGGCGTTAGCTGATTGAGACCAAGCGAGCCAGTCAACGGTAAAAACAACTATTCACGCAAAGTCGGATAGCGATGGCCTCGAAGGTGACCAGTATCTCCTGGTGAACAAACTTCGATCCGTTCGACAGAACCATGTCTGCAGCACCTAAAGCGCTGCACAACTCTAGAAGTTTTGAGCGCATCTACAGTACATGTCTAAGGTGTTTACGCTGTTAGCGAAAAAGTTGGCTGAGGTGTTCTTGTCAGTCTCCTCAAAAACACTTTTGGAGCTGCCTTGATTTTGTCTACATTCTTGTTTACGTTGTCGAGCAACAGACCAAAGTTTCGTTAAGCACGACACTTTGTATTAGTGGGTGGAAGTTGTCGTTTTCGGAAGATTTACGAAGTCATGTATCAACTGTTGTTTCAGCTGCAGGCCTCTGGTAGCATGGCAGGGCTCTTGAATCAGCAAGGCGTCTGTGTTTTACTGAAGTTGAGAGTTTCACGACAGTTCCCTAGTTGGGTGTAACACAGGATATTTGTTAATCGCTGAGTTTCTCGTCACTACTTTCTACCGACAGATTTTTAGAATTCTGTCTGAGCGTGTGGCATCTGAGACTTGTTTCATCTAAGTTTCGATGTCCCATTTAAGTTTAAAGCCAATGCTCGGTGACTACCGGTTCAAGTTAAACATCGGCTACATTTGATTGAAGCTTTTGTTTCCAGAGAGATTTTCCAGTTAGCTTCATTCAAAGGTAAGAGGCTAGCCGGAAATTCCGTTTAATTGCGAAGACTGCGATCAAATGTGGGTGATGTTCAACGTGAAATTAACTAAACTTCTGTATACTCAACAGTAATACGCATTCATTTACTACATGACCTGACGAGTTAGTTTTTGCGTGCCGTCGTGTCATGTGCGGTCAATTAGACAGCCCACGAGGGAGTGCCACAGAGGCATCAAGAGGTTACTCATCATATTTTTAGAAGTACTTACTTTCGGTGGTCCACTCAGTTCAGGGCGTTCGTGGTTCGCACAGAAGTTCATTCTCGTGGATCTAATAGATTGGTTAGTCCACATGTTTTGTTGATTTACAAACCATGTTGGTGGTTAGTGTTAGAGGTCTAACAATATCAGCGAGGAACGTTGTCATTGTAGGTTGAGTATGAATACTGCTAGGATGCTCACATCTGGAAATCAGAACGATTAAGATTCGAGGTTCAAGAGCTTTTACTACAAGACGACGAATGAATAACAATGGACTAGAGCTAGTTCTAATTTTCTAGATTAAGGAATCAGCTTTCTTCTAACTCCTAATCCGGAAAGCCAGACGATTGTAGTTTACCAGTTCTCTATCTCTTGGCCTACCTGGCATGACTAACCCTATCAATGTGATCATCACACCGCCGAGTTTACCCTACCACTCATCGAGATACGCAAGCCGTCAAGGTCCAACCTCTCTCTGACCGTGCTGAAAAACCCTAAGTTCAAAACGTTTGCTGAGGTGACTCGTGCAGTACTGTAATAGTCACTGGCTCGACCTGTACGAGAAGCGTGTAGAACGTCTTGAGTAAATGTGCATCGTTCGAAGGTCGTAGGAACCATCCACTGCCTACCTGCCTCCAAAACTATATAAAGACGCATGAAAAACCTTTTACCATAGACCCTCCTGGCTTGATGAATCCTTTCAGTTTGATTTACCTTGTTTTCTCGAGGAACTTCAGTGTAATCTCTTTTCGTCTCGACCTAACGCTAGACCTGTTGGGCTATACCTAATGAAAATGACTACTCTACATGTTAGCACTCGAAGGGTTGGATTCCAAGTTCAGAAGTTTGCGATAAGGATCCGCAAGTCATATCCCCCTATGTCTTAATATTATATCCACACAGTCCATGGGTCATTCATTAATATTTTCACCGGTTTGACTCCTGATCACAATCATAACTGAATGGACATGCCAGTGACCAGGCCTGGCTGTCCGGTAAACGTTTAATCGTTAACTGAAGGTTTATTCTCGCGAGGGATCAAACTCCAGAACTATCACAGGTTACCCTGGCATCAGAGGTAGGGACTCTGTCCCAGTTGTGCTATAAATTACGACGGCTTTTGATAAGAAACAATTTCATTGGCGTGGGGCTCAGCTGCAAGTGTCTCTGTTATCAAGGCGGAACATCGTAATTCGAGGGTTACATCAGTTTTCGATTTGGTCGAGGTTTCTGGCCTTTATAGTCCTTTGCTAACTGGTTTCAACTTACGAAGAGCAGGATCGCAAAATGTGCCACCACATTGAGCTCATTTTTGCTACCTGTCACATGTTAGAATATCGCCATCTGTATAAGTGATTTACAATAATTGATTTTGGGGATTTTAGGAGCATACGATCCCGTTGATTGCACAACACTGTGAAGTTGGGTCATTCTGAAAGGCATGCTTGAGGGTAACAGCGTTCCTTAAATTATTTCACCGCCAGAGCTCGGATTGATTCGTGAGTGATATGCCAAGGAGAAGAGTTCATTCATTTTGCAGCCTAGGCATTTACCAACTGATCTGAGAAACACCACTTACAGAGTAGTGTTTTATGGATCTGATATGTAATACGGCAGTGATGCACAAATGTAACAATCCATCTGGACTCGGTGATCAGTGTGTCGCTGCATACATCTTCCAAATAAAACACAGGATGCCCAGTTCCACTTTCAATTAGAGATGGTCGTAGCTATGGGTAACCGCATTGAAAGCGAATAGAACTGTTCGATTTCTACTAAGGACAGCCAGTGATCCGTACGTTCTCTTTTGTATCTCTTACAAATCAATGGTCAGCAAGCAGTTCAACGGCTCTCTAGTTGTGGTGTTCAAAGGGTTCAACGCTATCTTTCGTACCCATGTGGTCACCGTGACACTTTGTGCACTCTTTCTTGAGGGACATACAGGTAGAATTTTCCAGCTCGTAACCAAACGTCAGATTGATCACCAAACTGATGCAGTCTCAACCATCAGTCTGCATTGCTGCATCTCAGCAAACAGTAGTAATTTTACAACTTACCTGTAGGATACAGACTGTTTGAATATTCCCCAAGCAATTACTTTAAGGTTCCACTTAATCTGTATTATATAGGAGTGTTTGAAACAGTGACCGAAAGACATGTAACAATCCATTCCTTTCCATTGTTTGGATTTCGTTATTAGCTCAGTGGTAACCATATAGTCCTAACGTAAGGAGGTGAACTCAGTAATTCGTCACATTGAATGCTTGTCTGCATTTTGGAAATCTGATTGTATATATATCCAACTTCTGAACGCGAAACAGCAAAGACTATGTGGTACTTCGCTTTGTTTGTGCCCAGAATTTACTTCAAAAAAACGATACGATTATCCACGGATTATCTTAAGCTGTTGCTTTTATTGAGTGATTTTTTCGCCAATGAATCAGTCACTAACCTCAAACGTCTTGAGAAATACCGCAGTTTATGTATCTTGTTAAAATATGTTAAAGCAGTTTGTTTGAAATCTCGGTGCCGGAGCGACGGTCATTAATTGAATGGATGCAGAGCCATGGACTGACATCCATTACTTTCTCTCGAGAAGTACCATTGTCTGGACAGTCGACCGATCATATTGTTATCCAAATAGATTTTTGTATTTTGTCACCTTTACCTATCAATCCCACAACTACCATCCTTCTCATTATTCTTATCTGCTTATCATGTCCGTTTTTCTTTGTATGTTTATTGTGTTAGTTTCGCTGACTAGTTAACGCTCAGTTATGCGTTAGACTACCAGGATGCACAGTAAACTCAATTGTTATAACAAAGTTCAGATTTGTATTACTTATAAGTAGTTTGGCAGATTTATCAATTTAGATGAGACCCAACTGTGAAAAGTCAGGGCTTCGGCTGGATTCGAACCAGCGACAGAAACACCATGCCTCTACGCGGCAAGCGCTCTGCCAGCTGAGCTACGAAGCCACGCCAGGAGCTCGGAACTTTCACATTTGGACTCGGTAGAGCGCTTGCCGCGTAGAGGCATGGTGCTTCTGTCGCTGGTTCGAATCCAGCCGAAGCCCTGACTTTTCACAGTTGGGTCTCATCTAAAGTTCAGATTCCCAGGACACAAAACTGTAGTCCGTTTTGGGGAAATGTTCGAGTCATTTTCCGTTTCCGGAGAATGAATATAGGTATCATTTTTAGCTGATGTCGCTTACTTTATCCTCACAGCTGTGCCTCATGAGTTGACTGCTCCGGTCATCTCGAACACGTCGGCTGAGGTTTGGATGCCTCGGTAGTGCGCAACCCACGTTTGATTCGAAGAATCCTGCAGCAGTATTCACTGTTATGAAGTACAGGTTGACCTTTAGTATATCGGTAAAGATGTACAAACTGCCATCTGTACCACAATGTTCTCCAGAAGATCGGAAGGCACAAATCCCCCATTCCCAAAAACCTCCGACTGAATGCAACGAGAAGAATGGAGGGACAGAACGAGTCTATTGCAGTACTATCAAGTTACTGCAAGAAAGCACCATATGTGACTCTGAGTGAAAACGGAATGTCCACGAACCTTCGAAACATGCTTTGACTGATCTTAGTAATTGACGAGCATCAAAACAGCATATTATGGCCGATGTCTATATTCAATTTTCAGACTCGGGTGCTTGTACTGAATAGTGGTGGACCAATTCGACAACCTGGAACCCACTAGTGATGTCACTGTTATATAATCATCGTGAAAAGAAGAGCATTAATAAGTATTAGCTTGTAACGAGTTGTATACTTATGTTTATGTCTACATTTATTTTCTAAATAACGCTTATCCTTCCTCTCATTTTAATATAGCCCCTCTATCGTCCCGTAACATCATCGAGCCCGATGTTTGCAATCGATTGCGAGATGGTTATGACCAAGTTAGGCAGTGAATTAGCTCGTGTGACTATGGTCGATGAGCTGAATTGCGTTGTTTTTGATCGCCTTGTCAAGCCGGAAAATCCTGTTGAAGATTACGTCACCAAGTAAGTAGTTACAGGTTTCTGTGTGCAAAACAATCAGACCGACTTCATATGTTCTCATTGTCCTGGCTTTTAATTAATTCGTTGACCTCAGTAAACGCTAAATATTTTTGGATGATTGTTCTTATTTTACTTCTGCTCCACCTGATGAAAAACTCGAGTTTACACGAGGTTTTATGTCGGTCACACGTATAGTTTAGAATCTCGGAATGCCCGTGGGAAATGGTTAGCCTCATTTCGTCGTGTTTGTCTTGGTCCGTTACAGATTTAGTGGAATCACTCGTGATATGCTAGCTCCTGTAACTACTCAACTTTCGGACATACAAAGAGAGTTGGACGAACTGCTACCCGCAGATGCCATATTGGTTGGACACTCGATTGGAAATGATCTGCATGCTATGAAGGTAAGCAGTTATATCCAATTTCGAAGTTTGACCATAAGACAACATAATGGTTGTTTCAAATAGGTTGTTTAATTTTTTATTGAAACCAGCCTTGTAAAATGTGGACGATGTTTCAATATTGTTGTGGAGTTGTCACAGTTCTTTGTAACGGAAACTTCATTTTGATAGTGCAAGACTTCGTCGTAGTAGCTCCAGTTAAGTATGGTGGACGTGAAATATCACGATTGTGTTTTATTCAATCAACGGTTAACAGCTTTATTCTTCAGCCCATAAGATTACTTCCCAAATTGTCGTTTTTCCATTTGTAGTGTTAAGGAGCATTCAGTAGCTAAGCGATAGTTACATCCATTACCAACCGTACAATCGCGGCTTCGATTTCGGTCGTCACGGCTGTTTCCATTTCGGTTCTAGCAGCCCTACAGTATTCAGCTCCCGTGCAACTTTATTTGGCTCTTGATAGCAAACATCTCGTGTTGTGAAAGTTGAAAATTAATTTGCTGTTAAAATACGCCATGTGCTCTATCAATGTATTCACCTGAAAATGTACTGCTGATGTTTGTCAATTAGAGACATTTGAATTTCCTTCGATCCCTTCACACGTACTCAGTTTAAAGTCCGGTCCACCGTTTTTACTACGGGACAGTGTGCACTTAGTTTGTCCCAATATAGTCTACTTTCTAGTGTGTCCTCATACTTGTTTTTAAGGGTCAGCATGACGGTCACAATAACCGGTCATCCATTCTGATAAGTCTCACAATTACAAGGACTGGATAAGAATATGCACTGCTGATAAACCCTAATAACAGCAAAACGCAAGTCTAGTGCTTCCTTTCGAAATGGGTTAAACGATAGGCTTATCTGAATAGGAAGACTACGATTAGGTTTGGGTGGTGTTCAGTTTGAAACAATTTAATTCGACCTCCTAGTAAAAACATCCGTTCCGTGTCCAACAGAAAGGCCTGGATAACATGGCCTACAAAAAGAGTGCACGATATTGAATGGAATTCCACATTCGCGTAAATACAATAGTTTCCTTTATCCGGCGTTGGAAGGTTCGTGCGGAGAAACTGCTTGGCGGTTAGAGTTTTGTTCCATTCTATACATTCCAGCTTGTTTCGTGCAACCCTATTTTCGTGAATTTCTCAATATGGGCCAATAAACTATACAGTACGAACGCAAAAAGATAATGACAAGTTGTTGGCTGTTGTACGCTTGGCATTTTATGTGGTCTTTATTGTGTTAGATATCAATGTCTGAAAAAATGAACCACAAAATAGATTGCCGTCTAAAACCTAAGATAATTTGATAATTCTGTACAAATTGGTGCCTGATGCCAGAGCATCATACTGCAAACCAGCTTATATGTGACTCGGTATATCACATATTAGCACACATCATGGCGGTATTTATGCTAACAAAGCACTTTTCCGTGTTTCTAGAGCCATATCATTCCGCTCCTATTCCATAATTCCCCTTCTCTCTTCAGATATATCATCCTTATTTGATCGATACAAGCGTTATTTACAATTTGAAAGGCGCTCGAACGTCCAAAGCTCGTTTGCGGTTTCTAAGCGAACATTTTCTCGGGTAAATTGAATTTTTTGTTGTTCTGCTTAACGTTGACGTCATTCTATTTCGTCGAGTCTGTTAGAACTACGCCATAATGCTTTTTGTATGAATTCACACAAGCCTTAACTATTATAACTTGTTTCGTTGTGCTGCACTTCGCGAACTAATGCTTCTTATGTTGTGTACTAATCGCTCGTCATCATAATCCTTAACAGCGGTTGATACGACTTTTATTGTCCAACTTGATAAATCACCCTTACGTTACTAGCAGATAAGCAAATAAACGAACGTTTGTTGCAGCTACTCCCGACTGCTCGATGCCTCCAACTGGAGATTGGATCGGTCACGTGACATTTTGCTCTGAAAAACAAACACGACCTACATTTCCTAACTTATGGGTAATATTTTCTCCATTTTCATCTTCCAAATATTCCCCTCGATTTAGACGCTTGATTCAAACTGGTACTGCGGGACACTCATCTGCTGAAGATGCAATAGCCACTATGGATCTTGTTCGTCTCAAATTGAGTCAAGGTTGGTTACTTATAATCGCTATCTCAAGGATAATATCTTTTTTGCAATCAGCTCTATACTTTCATAACAGACCGCACCCGACTACAGTTATTCATTTTACTCTCTTTGGATTTGATGCATGGGTTGTTGTGTATACACAAGAAACATTCTGTTGACTATCGTTAATAACTCAAATTAAAACTGATGCAAAATCTTACCATATTCAAAACTCACCGTTCCAGGACGTTCTTTATTGGTTCGGAATACAAAATTTTCATTGCAAACTTGATCGAACCTGATTCACGGTTCTTCCAATTGGAAAAAGCTCAGACACTGTATTGTCGTCAATGACACATTAATCACTTTGCCTGTGCAGAAAGTTCTCCCCTAGAGAAGGTACACACTTTTGTTCGCTCCATGAAAAGATATGATACGTAAAATGCATCCGTTGCTTTTCGTTTCATGAAGGCAATTAATAGGTTACGTGCAATGACTTCTGGTTAGTTCACCACTCTTTGAAGGTCCTGAAAGATATGGTAAATTGCTGCATGCATTCTTGATCATTCTGCTTTACTTGTAACCCGTCACTCTTGAAGTACCAATAATCGATATACTATGTAAAATATACCTGCCAATCACTCGCCTGACATGATCAGCTGCGTGCTCAGGAGCAGAGTTATTGTCCAGCCAGTGAATTTAGTATATTCGGTATGAGTTTTGCTGGTATTGTTTGTGTTAAGTTGTCTTGTCAGGTACCGCGATTGCACTACGGAATCTTAAAATTAAGGCCTGCGCCAAGAACTACACTTCACTAGTTGTGAACATTTACCTTGAGGTACAATAAAAATTATTGCACTAAAGCCAAAATCCAAACGGTAAAAAAGTTGCAAGTTGATATTAAACACAAGCAGTCGGTCGACCTCAAGCGGCGGGATTTGGCAACGGTGAAAGTACCACACTTATACGGGAGGGAGCGTGCGTGAGATATTGTTTCCACTAAGAATGGGAGATGTTTCTTTTCCCATTCCGTAGAATGTCAAAAAATCGTTCCTGGCACTTTCACTACCGAGGAGTTCCAAGAAATTTACTGTCCAGCTTTATAACTACTTGTTTGACTCGCGTAAAAATGGTTAGATATTTCAAACACTGGACATAAGACGAGAGTTTTTCGACTTTGGTGAAAATACCATTTACCCAAAGTAAACTTCAGACCGTTATTTACATGACGGGATAGGCGTATATTGGAAAGTCCCCTTCATTGATTCCCTTTCAAAATGTCAACACGTTTGAGTGTATTTAGAGACAAGCTGCAGGACTCTGATCAACTTCATAGTTCGGATGAACTGTCCCCCCAGAGAGCGAAGAGAAAACCTAGTCGGGTGTTTGCTGTCCAAAATTGTAATCGTGAACTTGCGTCAGTGAGACGGTAAGTGAAAATAAGGACGGAGGGATTGCATTCTGTAGAACACCAGGGGCTTGGTCACTCAGTTGGCGTTTGTTGGCAAAGTATTCGGATAAAGGCTCGACAGTTGGGATTTGAACACCAAACTCTGGGAATTTGGAGTAACTTCCCTCTACCAATGCTCTCAGATGCATCGCTGTAATCTAAGGAACATATAAGCAACTCTAGATTGTCTATCAGATGACGACAGAATAGAATAGACGACTTGAAAGAGCACCAGATGTTGAGCGTGAACGACGATAGTCCAATTGACCGGAATCCGTGATGTTCACTGGAGTTTCCATCCGAATGATAATTAATTTTCCTAAAACTTCCGTACTCTCTTCAAGAATTTGTATGCTCTAACGGCCAGTAATTTTTTTTTACCTGAAATTCATTATAATCATTAAAGACAATCAGTGATAAGGTTTCAGGATCGTTTACCTTGTTGGACTTCATCCAAGTAATTTCTTCAAAACCAGCTGAGTCCTCAATGGGAATAGACGGATCTACTAGCCCCCGCTCTATTAGCTTGTCAAGTGGCGTTTTGATTATAACGACTTTGATTTGACTAACCATATTAGGTCATTCGTTTTCTGTTTAGCCCATTAAAGTTTACTTTGTGGAACTGCAGCGTAAATGTGATGTATTCAGTTTGATGATGAATTATTGAAAACAAGCTTGTTCGGTACACTACGTTTTTCGAAAATACGGTAAGGTCGCGGCCGTTCATGAAGACGAACTTCTGTACTTTGACCAGGTCACTGACGCTCTTATTTATCAATAAGGTTGATTAATTGTTGATATTATCAACAGTAAGGATGCTCATATAGTGAAGTGCAGTTCTTATAGTAAAGCATGACAAATCCGCGCTTGCAACGCTCCCAGTTGATGAAACCTCTTCTCCGTTAAGGCTAAAAACCAAATACGTTCTCATCAGTTCGCGGTCTCTTCAAATGACAAATTAACCAGAAGTCACGGTACTTGAATTTTTTTGGCCATTGCGATCCACTTCTTTAAACAGAAATTAGTCAGCCTCATGTAGTTGGCCAAGCAGATACCCACCACGACCGCTGAAATAGCTGAACATTGTTCACGTAGTGTTTTCCCAGTACCCACCAGCGAAGTGTTTACGCTTCTTTAAAATAGTGGTAAATATGGTAATTCGGGTTGATGGGTTAGCTGCTCGGCCATTCGTTGAGTTTAGTACATTCTATCATCAATCCGGGTAGCATCACCAGTGTGTGTGTGTGTGTGTGTGTGTGTGTGTGTGTGTGTACGAACATTAAATTCAGTAAAGATTGGTGACTGTGGGTCCGTATATATGATGATAGGACCGTGTTTTGACCTGAGTCGGAAGGGTTTTTTTGGCTTTTGGTCTGTTTGGTCGTTTCTTTTCGAACTGTCTTCGAACTTCCACGAGGTTGGTCATCCATTGTTGATCCTTGACTACTGATACGACTGACTATCAGTTGTCGATCTTTGGCCATTGCTCTGATCTCCTGGTTTTGAGTTGCTCAGTTGTGTTAGTATTTTGTGACCGCAGTGTTTACAGCTCATTAAGTGTCTCCCGCGCATTTGTTCGATTTTTGATATATTCAAATGATTATTATGTTATTTTTATGAACGTATCAAAAGCTTTGACTCCTAAAATGTTTGCATTGATTCACTACCAACTTTCTTTATATAGTCTTACTCTCCGAGGTAACCTCCATATTCGTTTAATTCGTGAACTATGTTAATCGTTTTGTAGGCTTTGATACATTCTTAGTTAAAATCTTTAGACTCTAGTTCAATCTTTCGCCCTTTTTTCGCACTCTTATCAATAAGCGCATTGATATCCTCCTTACGATCGATGTCATCTGTCCAGTCTCAGTTTTACCATTGAATTTGGAGACGGGTATACTACTCTAGTATTGTTTTGGCAAGTGCAGGAGTGAGGTGAGCGGTTGTTCAAGAAAAAGGGCTTTTCCGCCGTTTCCCTGGGATTTCGTTTTCTAGTCCCTATGGTCATGCGTAGAATATTTCTCTCATCTTCTGTGTCTGTCGATTACATGACAATCTAGTCCTGGTTGCAGTAGAATGATTTTGAACCAAATTAGACTCGTAATTAATGCTAAGAACTTTCCAGCTGTGACGTTGCATACCAGTCGAACGACTATTCGTTCTGTGGCATTCAGGACACTGCCGCAAGGGCAGCTTTTCACGGGCGAGCCCTGTGTAGGTGTGGCGAAGGGTAAAAGGCCTGCTGTGTTGAAAAGGTTGTTGTGACCATTTCAGCCACGCAACCAGTTGTGTTATCTTGTCTGGAACGCTCACACAAAATTACGGAGTGTTCGGTCCTGAGGAGGTTCAGTGATAAGTAAAACGTTAGAACCAGAATTGCGTTCATCCTGTGAAAATAACTACTGTAGGAGGGAGCACTGTATGTGGTTTGGCTTTTGCCTTGCCATCGACACTTCTTCATTTCAAGTTGAACGTCACCCACAGTTGATCGCATCTGTCGCATTCCCATAGACTTTCCAGTCGACCCTTACGAAAAAACAACTGCTATCAATTGTGAGTGATGTTCAACTTTAAACAGCTGCGATCAGTCGTGGGTGATTTTCAACTTAAAATTAACCAAATCCCCGACTACACATCTTCATTTGTTTTGTATTGAGTTGTGCAAGTGCGGTAATCTAGATCCACAGCTAGTTCGCCGACGTGAAACATTCCATCCAGAAGATAACCATCATCGTTAGAACACGTTGTGATCTTAACAATTGTTTGACGTGTTAACGCCATGCACGATGTTCTCTATGGGTCTGTTTGGAGTAAAGTTAACAACTGGCATATCGTGAGTGGAAACTTCCTTCCTAATCGCCTCATTATCACAGTGAAGGTGGTTTCATAAGAGGACGACCGTTAAAAACAAAATGTGCGATAAATACAGTGCACACCCTCCAAATCCTTATGGCGTGTTTACCGCCGACGTATCATATCCTCAATGATCCATCGTTAGCTGTTGATTAATGGGTAGCAGAATTACGCTAATTCCAGAAGGTTTTCAAGGGAACCCCGACTATCTGTTAATTTACTGACGTCAAATTGCTTGTTTTCAGAATGGTAGTTGTTAACCACCCCACTCTTGTCGTCCCACTGGTTGTTCGTCTGTCACATCATCATGAGAACGTTCGTCACCTATAGTGACCAAACGCAAATTGGGTATCGTATGATACTAAACCAATTGCTTGCCAATTTGGGGGTGTGCGTAACTATGTAGCAATAATCTTTCCGATTTTATTGTATAGATCTATCTTTTGGCGATGTGACCACGTCCTGGCGCTTCCCGGAGAATTACAATGCCCCTTTGTTTGTAAAGTATTCAAAGGTAATTTATCCTTGTTTGTGTCTTTAAAACGTGTGATGCGATTCTCGGTCTTACTACGGCATTTTCTACTTTTTACTATGTTAATTCCGCATTGCGTTACTCGACTGCTAATCCTGCAGTTGGATGAAAGTACAAAGCTATCAGGCATCGGAGTATTAGCCGGGTTGTTGTTGCGGGTTCAAGTTCTGAATATCTCGACCACTTCTGTCCACACACGTGTAGGGCCAAGAATCCCTCTTTAGAAAGCCAAGGCTCCTTGTGGGAAATAATTGGCACATAGTTGTGAATCGCTTTGGAGATAAGTGGATTCATTATCGCGATTTTTAGGATCAATCAGTTCTCGTTACTGGTATTTTTCACTGTCTAGATCCCCAACCTTCACACGTTGATGGCTCCTTATTGTATTGAGGATGAACGATCGTACTATACTACGGCAAAAAAGATATTTCACGTATATGAACTTGGCCATGAAATTGCTGCTATGTGCAAATGTGTTTGTGTTCGAGGTGATTCTGGAGGCATATATTCTCGGTGTCGATTTTCAGACTTAACGTTCTTTTTGCTGTTCGTGTTCTCACCTATCGGGCAAGAAAATGCGGTACTTGGATGAACATATTGTTGGCTGTTTTTTCTTGTTTAGAGAGTGAAACCCGGCAATAGGTGCGACAGATAGGACTACAACTCAGGCTAAAGTAGAAATCAATAGTAGCTGGGATAGTGCTGCTTGACTGACGTAGGGGCGACAATTTCATTGATTGTGTTATGGTCAGGTAATATCTTTCAGTTGTGCACAATAGTCGTTCGGACAGACAGTGAATAGATTTACCTTTAAAGTTAGTGACCAAGCAGCGTATGATGTCCGAATCGGTGGTCATGTAATCTAACAACAGCTTTCGGTCATTTCTCTTGACGCACATCAGACTATGCTGGAAACGGGTTTTCGTGACTGTGCTGAAACCCTGATTTCCTTGACACGTGACAAGTCGGTAACGCGATTTTATGTGATTCCACTACTGAGAAGCCACAAACCATAACTTGGACAAGTTGAAGCGAACGCACCTAGGTCGATACTAAGCCGTGACAACCGGCTGCTGAATGAAGTGATACACAAATTCCAATAATTCTTCACTACGGATCAGTTCCCGTACAGCTATTTTGATTGATCTGAACAGGAAATCTTCATCGATTATTCGGCCGCAGAAGAACCCCAGTACACTTGCAGCCGGAAATCGGGCAACGAGTGAAGGACATACTAGAGGAAGGAATCATTGAAGAAGCCGATAGTCCTCTCAGTTCTCCCATCTTGTTAGTGAGGAAGCCCAATGGTAAATTTCGACTTCAGACCGCTCAATGAGATTACAGTCAGTAAAGTCGTAGCCGTCCCAGCGGTGGCAAAGATTTTCAGTAAGCTACAAAACGCCACGGTTTTCATAGTGCTGGACTTGCGGTCCGGATACTGACAGGTTCCAATGAAGCAATCAGGCCGAGATAAATTGACTTTCGCGACGGGATAAAAACAGTATCGCTTCAAGCGTATGCCGTATGGACTGCCAGGCGCTCTTTTTACTTTCAAATGGCTGATGCTGAACTAATTGCGCGATGCTTTTGTTTGTGGAGACGATATCGTTATCTACAGCACCAGTGGAGCAGGACATACGGCATATGTTTCAGCCGTGTTGGAAGAGATTTGAGAAGCCGGTCTGCGGATCAATAGTTCACAGTCGCAACTGACGAAACAAACGGTGATATTACTCGGTCACAAAGTCGGTCAAGGCGAGGTCCAACCACTGCCTGAAAAACTGCTAACGAGCAAGGCTATTTCGGTATCAACACCGAATTGAACGTTGTAACGGTTTTTTTGGTCGCGTTCGGTTTTGCGGCCAAATCAAAAATTTCGATGAACTCGCAGACTCATTAAGAAATGCTGGAGCAAATAGCTTCCTGCTCGAGAATGAATGATTTTAACAGTTATGTTCTAGCGTGTCAACAATGTCAGCTGTTAATGAAAGAAAAACCACTCGGATCAGTACACCGGTCGGCAAAATTGGGGAATTACAGTCGGTGAGTGATTTAATGGACTCTTTTCCATTAACCATAAAAACGTCGATACGATGGATCATCTAACGAGTTGGATCAAAGCAGCCGCTATGTCTGATCGGCTTGGAAACATTGTACGCATGGCTGTAATGGAACATCTCGTTGCAGATCACGGAATACCATGAAGCATATTGACCGATTAGGGCCCCTGTTTCTAAAGTATGGTGTTGTGGAACTGCTTAAGGCGCGTAGGAATCGGAAAAATTCACACAATACCGTACCACCCTTAATCAAATGGATTGATGGAAAGAAACAATTACTGCGGCGAAAGGGGGCTTGGAAAATGTGTAACTGAGCATCATGACCTGCTATATTCGATGAAGAATGGGAAACACCACCATCGGGTTTACGGAAGCCAGGTGTGCAAATAGTATGGTACCATGATGAGACGAGAATGTGCACTAGGTGTGTCAACATAACCATTAAGAGAATGAAGGGAGCCAGAGCGATTATTGTTGCAGCTGGAACAATCCTTGCAAGATGTATCGTAAATCAGAACGCAAGACAGTGGTAACGAGCTTAAACTAGTATGTATGCAATCTGGCCAGCAGACATACACAAGGGACATTTAATCAGTGAACGAGTTAAAATTAAACCAATCAAAGTCGCGATGTGTCACGCGAGCGTTAATAGCTAGTCAGATACAAGGTAAACGTTTTGGCATTGCAGAGGATGTACACCCACATAAGAGGAGCAGTGTAGTGAGGACGAACGATCACATTATATTACTCGTGAGTAGTCAGGCGGAGGCACGTAGCTGGGTATTGAAGTAACAGGGGGGGGGATAGGAAGAATCTTTCGGGCGCACTCCGGCAAGAGATGGTATTTTTCATACATGAACTTGGCATTGGCAACTGTGATGCCCCGGAATTATTGTTATGGGCATATGCATTTTCACGTTTGAGGTGGTATTTTGGCACACCCATGTGTCGGTTTTCTTACTGAACAATCCTTGTGCCACTCTCATTATTGACTCACAATGCTAGTAATAGTTCGGATGTTCAGTTCCTGGAGTATACGTACAACTAAGTTTCCCGCCTGTTTGCCTCAACTCCTCTCACGAGCGACACAGGGTGCTGTTTCAAACCCAGTGATATCGCGACTTAGCGTAGACTTGGGAACACGAGTACTGGCTCATATGATCAGCGTCTAATCTACTCCCTGGAATTATTTTTTGGGGAATTTCTTAGACCCGTATTGGTTTGGGTTGCTTGACAGTATCTAGCTTATGCGTGACCTAGTGGGGAGACTGCTAGGCTTATACCGGCGGACGTTCCATTGGAATTTATGTCTGAGGTTTATCAAGATCAGGAAGCCATCTTGTTCAATTGGGGATGATTCTATAGTAAATACATTAAATTAAATTCAATCTATATGAAAATCAAACTCCTAGTACTCATCAGTAATCAAAATATCGCTCAATAAGTTAATGATTTCTGTGACTTCAACTTGGAGAGAAGTCCCAGTCGAGGGGTTATCGACTGTAGTTAACAGACAGTAACTGTGTCTCCTCTCGAGGTGATCGAACAACCTGATCATTACTCACAAGCGAAAGTGGTTGAGCGTTCACGTGCGGTGATAATTCGGTCGTGCTTAATGTGAGGTTAATGGGGCAGTGGTAAATACGGTTGCCTCATGAACAGCATGTCCGTGGTTCAAGTCCCGGCAGTGGCAAGGATATGCACTACTAATGAGCTCTAATGGGAGCGAAACTCGAGTCTGGTGCTTCTGCTGTTCGAAAGGGGCCGACTGGAAGTCTATGGGAATGCGGCAGTTGCGATCATTTGTGGTGATGTTCAATTTATATGAGAACGAACACTCAAGGTAGTTAATCACTGGAAGGCAGTTCACAGGCACGCGGCGTCAGAGGACATGAACATAACGCAGTCAAACCAGTGAATCATGTATACTATCATTGGTAGCAAAGCTTCGGGCAGATTGGTGAAGAAGGAAACAAAACAGGCACGTCAGCAGATGCAAAAACGCCTACGGAAAAACGGGCGGGATTCTCGAGGTAGCGGACTTCAGTAAACTGTTTTACCGGAATTTAAATGCACTGGTTTGTCAGATCCCATCCTTTGATGTGCGTGATTCGCCTCTCATTGTTTCCTTACCGTATAGCTGAGCAAATCATCAAGGTGCAAGTCTCCACCTGATGGCTATTAAAGCCTTGACTGTTACATCAAGCAGGTTTGTTATGTTTTGTCTATGGGGTCCAGAACTACACGACCAACTGTGCTCTTGATCTTAGCCACGTACGATAACTCGTCTGGATCTATTTGGTAACTGATTTTGTCAACCTGCAATCTCTTTTCCTATCAGAATTAACGGCATTTTAATCCACGATAAAAGGTTTTCAACTCGCGGTAAAAAAAATAAAGCACACTCACGCTGCGACGTTTGCCGCTATACGATGCGTTGATTCACATGTAAGTTTTGCGTAGTCAGGCTATTCAAGTGCAAGCAGAAACGGTGAATGTGAAGGAGGCTGGATAAGATAGCAGCTAGCTCAAACCATTAGCGCCGTTAAGCTGTTTCCAGCTGATACTTGTAGAATGGTTCCATCTTTTGATCGCTCGCGCTCTCACAAGCGGACTGTCGCAATAGGATGTTCCGGACATTCGGCCAATCACACATTCAGGTATAACAGGATTCAACGTTGTGAACATCCCAGTGGTTGTTGTTTAGATCCGATTAAGCTGACAGCGCGTGAGCATGTATGGTACCTGGTACACAAAAGGCAGACAAATCTTCAATTGCTATCCTACAGATCAACCAAGTGAATTGTTTACTTCACTCATTGAAGTAAACGGTAGTCAGTACCGTGTGTATAGAATGGACGTAAATCTACATAAGCGTTCCTCGTAAGTGCAGCGTTTTTGATGAGAATGGAACCAGAACACACCCACGCGCGCCTTAATTGCGAAGTCATGTGCATGAAACATGATAAAAATGTAGACACCATATCTGCATTTGCAGAGTAAAGCGTAGTTTGGCGCCTTTAAATCATTTCTTCCTCCTAACGTTTTTAATTTGCCCTTATAGCTAATTGTTGTAAACACATCTGGCAAAAATGTCCTTTTTTGTAGTTCGCCAAAATGCGACAAAATACGAACACCGATCCTACTGAAACCAATGAAGAGCGACGTACTGAATTAACCAAAATTCCCCAGGGACTGGCAGCAGATCGTGTGCATCCCGCTTTCCGGCAGAAAGTGGCGGAGCTGCGCTCCAACTATAGCATGCTAGGTCCTCCAATTCATTTTGTTGATCGGTTACTCCGCCATTCGGAGATATCATATGCCTCATGGCCCATTTTGGATCAGCGAAATGATATCGGTTCTACGTCAAACTTGGAAAGGACAAATACAAATACGGTTGGTCCCATCAATAGCGAATTTCTCGTTACCGAAGGCAGCACAACTATCGATGGCAGTCAACCAGATCCATCACTTCCATTACCAACGGACTGTGCATCCTCAGCTAACGAAAATCAGCTATCCTCCAAGTTTATCAAACAACTTATTGGCCTGGCTGTAGAAAAGCGTTTCATTATCGCAAATGCACATTGCCCCATCACATGGGACGAAACGGTACGTTGTTTTTGCATGCTGATCTTTCTAGTTGTTGGAAAAGAATAGGCACATTTGCACTTTTGGCTTGTATGCAGAATCAACAAGCAGGATTGTTGATAAGTAGTTTGCCAGACTTGATAATTTGGAAGAGATCCATTTGCGAAAAATCTGGACTTCGGCTGGATTCGAACCAGCTACAGAAATACCATTTGATGGATTCCATATGACACAGTTGGTTGGTTGGGTAACTAGGTCCAAATGTGAAGTTTCTGAGCTTCCGGTGTGGCTTCGTAGCTCAGCTGGTAGAGCGTTTGCCGCGTTTGGGCATGGTGTTTCTGTCGCTGGTTCGAATCTAGCCGAAGTCCAGATTTCTCGCAAATGGATCTCTTCTAAATCAGAATTGTTCTTGCATCATGCGAATCCATTGCGGTAGTCAGGAAACCGTCTACAAACGCTCCCAAGATTGACATCCTTTTCTGGTTTTGGTAGGCTTGGTTTTATTTCGTCAGCGCATGAAGCTTTTTTCCTGACTCATTCAAACGAGTGAACGCTCTACAATAGTAATAATTTGGTCAGGTGGTAAAACCGGATGAGCAAACTGGCACATATCTAAGATGTATATTCCAGACACCCAACAAACTTTGACCCAACATTACAATCACCTGCAGCTCAGAAAATTCTACGATGCTTAGACCTGGGGCTTTGCTTTCATGCGCGTTCGCTAACTTGTCAGTGACCTGTGAACATGAAAATTCCCGAACGTTCATGCTGACGAAATACGATTCTTGGAATTATGAGCCCATGATCAGCAGTATGCACCGCGATCCTATGGTTGTCAATAAGGATTTAATTAGGCTTTGCATCATTCAGGCTATGACTGATTCAAAGGCTCATGCATTCTAGGGGAGCAGGTTAATTCTTACCTGAATGCAGCTATCAAGCCAGTGTCCCTGTAACCAGTGACGGATCTGCCTCATTCTGTAAGTACTGCCGCTGTTCGTTTTTGGCTTCCTATTCGTTGGGCAAACTTTAGTTTGCAGCCGACTTGCGTGAATGACCTTTCGCTGCTCTGTAGTTTAGGGACGTGCACATTACTATTTGATTAATTGCTCCACTTTCCAAATTCTGGTTATTCTTTCTGAGAAAAAGTTGCCTTTCAAACCTGTGTACATAGTACTTGCCGTCGTGCAGTTCGATTTAACATTAAGTAGTTAACGAATCGAAGTATGTATTTTCTTTTTTAGGAATGTAACCGAAAAGTTGTCAAGCTGTGTCGCAAACTGTATCTTGGCTTACCAGAGCACAGCCTTATTGTCCTCATTTGTACTGGTGAAGGTCGATCATCACTGGCACCCTCCTTACGGCCGCTCAGAAAGCATGACCAGCAGCTTCAGCTGAAGTCATCTATCCTTGGAACACGCCTCATGGATAATGCTAAGAGATACGGGTACATAACTCTCACAGACCCGAAAAAAATTGATAATAAATTGACAAAACATGATCAATGAAATTGATTTTGTACCATATTATTTTGTACAGTATTCTGCTCATTCCAGCTTTCAATGGATGGTTGAACATGAGATTATGAAATGTCTGTTACAAAGTTATTTGTAGGCTTTGATTACTCAGTTTCCAGCTTGGAAAAGTGTAATCACCAGCGCATTTTAGTATGCTCTTAATTTGTTATTGGTGTTTGTAAAATAATGCAATCCAAATCGTATAAAATTAAAAGCACAGTAATTTACGGAAAGATGATGGAAGTATACAGAAAAATCAAAAACGATACATAAATCACGTGATCAGCTTCGAGGTGCCTGGCGTATAACACAGAACGCGGCGTCCATCGCATTTATAGTGGAACGTTCGTATTGTTTTTGACCGTGGAATTATTCCGTTCGTGGTTTCTTGAACAGATATCTATAGATAATGTGAGCAACAAAACAATCACTTACATTAGGGGAGAACTAGACTCCATGAAAAATCAGATTGTCATCTTAGCGTGAGAAACGATGACCGATCTCATTGCGTGGCTTAACGAACGTTCCGGACTTTTGCTAGTACGGACAACAACAAACACGTAGGTCTGTCCTGTGGGAACAGCAGTTGATGTTCCCAGTAACTAATCCCTTGTTTGGCTATAAATAAATTTCACTATTGGACTCGCTTACCTACCCGTCCCACTGTCTCATATGGAATCCACCAAATGATTCAGGGGATCGACTACCCAGGCAGGATTTCTCGAACAGTTCACGCTGGAATCCACCAACGCCACTGTTGAGCATAGAAATTGTATTACTAATGAGTGGTTTGGCAGATTAATCGATAAAAGCCACTAATTAACGGAAGATGATCGCAGCTTGTGCACTGGTGTGAACTTTTCCAAAAAGATGTTCTAAACCCGAGAATGTGACTGAGGTTCAAATTCCGATCGTGACAAGGACATACGCTGTTGACGTGCTTCTTTTTTGAAAGGGACCATCTGAAATCTACGTAAATGCGGAAGTTCCGAACAGCTGAGAGTGATATACGACTTACATCAACTACTATTTGGCTAATCAAAGCGTAATTACGCGGGTCCAATGATTTCTGCAAATACCGTTTTGTATGAAGTCTTAACAGTGCAGTCAGATGAATAGTTGTTTCATCGATGCGGTCGGGCGGCGTAAGCACTGTTCATAGGCTGACTGTTGATGGTTTGGTCGTCATGATACGTCCGTACTTAATGTGCGTTTAAGAGCGCAATGGTTAACGGTTGCCTCATGAGAACGTGTCCAGATTAATAGTCTTGGTCACGACAGAGGTGTACACTGCTGAGGAGCGTTAAAGAGAGTATGTGTTGTGGTTAACACGCTAGTCTCATAAGCACGAAGGTCAGAGTGCAAACTCTGATCCAAACAAGGATATGCACTACTGAAGAGCCTTAATAAGAGCGAAACTTGAGGCTCGTGCTTCCTTTCGAAGTGAGCTGTCCGAAAGGCTTGTATGTATGCGAAGGCTGCGACCAAGTGTAGGTGGTGTTCAATTTTGAAATAACGAGATTATTGTTTCTTCTCGAAACAGTCTGGCTGAAGAGTGTGGATATAAAAGCTGCGATCAATTGTGAGTGATATTCAACCTTTATCAGAGGTTTTTTAGTGTGATGCATTCAAATAACAGCGGTTTATAGCAAAACAAAAGACCAGCCTTCCGAAAATTTACCTCACCATCTAGCGACGCTGTATATCCCGTCGCTAGCGGCCTTACGTCAAGTACCAGCGATGCTCGTGACCGACACAATGATAGGTGGTGGAGAAACGCAGGGTCCAGTTCAGAGGCAATGGTGTCCTCAAATGCCCGTCCAACGTGACACCCGACGAAAATTCGCACAATCCCACCCGCTACACGGCGCAATCCGGTCAAGAGACGTTCTAGCTGGCGGGGGCTGACACCTAAATCTGCGAACCCAATCAGATTGTCCAAAGCAACGATAGACACCCCCAGTGTCTTCACCGTTTCGGAAAATCGATCAACCTGCAACCCAGTGGAAAAGAGGCGTTATCAGAATTCAGCTAGATAACAAAAATCTCACCTAGAGTGTACGTGTTCAAACCGTCCAAACAGCCAACCTGATACCTTCAAGTCATCGATCAATCCAATAAAAATGAAACAATGTAAGCAATCAAAGGATGAGGTTCGAACAGATATGCATCAATGTGCCTACAACACTAAATGTAAAAGGAAGTTGTAAGCGAAAAACTACATCCCGAATCTGCCGTCGAGTCCAAAACGAACACGGAACATTGGTAAACAGATCTGGATCACAGAACTCCGTTGAATTATTAAACGATATAACGACCGCTCTCTGTTAAAAGACTAAACATAAACATTACTGGAAAGAAGTGACACTATTTATGGTCTGTTTACAAAACGGTTTGAATCCGTTGTGACAGGCAAGAAATCTTACTACGGTACCCATCAGGCTACTCACCACGCACCTAACAAAATGGTCGGCGATGTTCCTGAACGATAACGAGCTCAATATGGTGTTTGTGATTCGCATGCGTGAGACAAAAGCTATTGCATGACATTAAATGAAAGAGGAATCGTGTCAAAACAACCGTTCCGTCGTTATCGCGTTGTATCCTGCCTCTTTCTCCATACAGATGAGCTCACCATTCATCTTGGTGGGATAGAGTGTAGCTGAGTCGACATGTGTGGATGTTGGCCCAAGCCATTCTGGCTTATATTTGGACGAGTACTAGGCTCGTGGAACTGATGAAGCTAAAGAGATTAGCAACAATTGTCTAGAATAGCTACCGATTCAGCGTATACCTGGCCTGCATCGCAGTCAAGCGGTAACATCGACCTGATTACCCCTTTTCGAAAATGACGGTAGCTCTACAGGTGACTCAGCTGCTCAAACTTCCGACTCCGGATTATCTCTCGGAGAGTATACCTTACTGTCCGGTCCACGGTGCCACACCAGATTTAAATAAACTTGGTAAGACCATCTGTGAACAATGATTACTATGATGAAGACACAGAACGGCAGAATGAATTGATTCCCCAATTTCGTCCTTGTTTAATTCATTTTAATCTGAGGTTGCCGGGGAATAGAAATCCTAGCGTTTCAATTCAGAAACTGTCAAGAAACTTGTTAAAGCTAGAGTAATTGAGGAGAACGTAGAACGAATCGAAGCAACTTCACCACAGCTCTCAAACGTGCGACGTTTAGCAACATGCCAAAAGTTTGCTTGCATTTTGTACTCAGGGAAAACGATGGGAGTCACCTTGATCGCCGGTGGGCCGAACACTAGCGATGAGTGGCAGTTCACCGTCATTCATGCTTGGACCAAAGCATGCTCAAGCGGCAATGCTGTTATCGATTGCTGGTTCAAAGTCAACCGAGTAGACACCAGTACGACAATTTGTTTGTTATCATCAGTTGTACAGTCTTAGTGATGCACCGGAAGCCCTGTTCACGTAACAAAAACAGAACGGCTTGTTCCTGTCTATTCAGCTGCTCCTGAGGTCACCAATGTTGTGTGATGCTCTCACCGACCATAGTTGGTGCATTTACCAGTGTGGACTGAACGAAGTGTAATGCAATGCAAGCTGGTCGAATGACCGTTTAGGTTTAAGTCTTTGTCTCCACTCTTTATCTCCAGTGTGAGCGTCACGCGGTGCTACTTATAGAAAGTTACGATATATTGAACGCAACGTATTTGAGTCGTGATTCGATAATTAAACCCAGTGGTTTATTTGTTGAAAAAGCATTCAAAAATAAACATTGAGACAAGATCTCATAGACACAAACTTCAATCTGATGATGCACGTGTTGGCACTCAGCCTCCGTAAATAAACGACTGACACGATAAAAAAAATGAATCAACGCTCAAGCAAACGGATCAAATATACCTCGATTCTGATGTGCTCAAGGAGTTCTTCAACAAATTTCTCCGTGAAGGTTCCCAAAGAATCAGATAAATCATCTGAATAAGATTTTTCGACAAATCCTTTGGTCCATTCAGATAGATCAACAACAGACAGTTTGCAACTGCTTTCATGGCCTCTAATGACTGGTGTCAAAAACTTTTGATAGAAACGGGCGGGTTTTTGCAGTGCTATCAGCAGACAGTTTTGTACAGACTGACTGGCTAAGTCTTCGGTGCCTTCGCCAATTTTAGCCGTTATATTGGGAAAAGGGTGGAATCCATGATGCAGAGCATGCCCAACAAGATCAAATAAAATAGGTTCATGTGATGCGTCGAGATGACTAACAAGGAGACAAAACAGGGCTTCCTTGTTGTCGGTTGATGAACGCCGGAAATACTGCTCCAGTATGGCGCCTAGATCCATTTGATATTGACAGATTAGGCAACTAAAAAAGTGAACAATAATTAGAACGGCAATGTTGCAACGACCGGAAACAGCATCCCCAGTCTACTGAAAGTGTCTGAAAAAACAGGCCAAGCAACAGTCTCTTGAAAAATAGCAAAGTGCGCGAATCACACAGAATCCTATGACTGTGTTTTGATTGATTGATCGACTGTTCTGTAACTGAGGCTTTCGGAAGAGGATACAATCACAGCTGATTAGGGCTCAGTCACAATAATCCCAACCACTGGGTAAGAATAAATCTGGTTATGAATGTACCAGAGTTAGCGGCAACTACGGTCCATTACAGCCCGACCCATACACAAGGAAGAAATTCAACAAGAATACGTCAGATTCCGTGTTAGTTGCAACTGCACGATCATATCTTGACGCTTCGTTAGACTCTAAGATCATATGAGATCGGAACTTTGTATCTTTTTGGGCGTTCGAAGGGCTTACGAATTGGTTGGAAGGTCTGTACCGAGATCGCCTTGAGCGAAGACATGTGTTAAAAAACATGTTAACTTTCTCAAAGCAAATAACTGTTATATCTCAAGTTGGGTGAGATTGCATAAGCAGTAGATTCAAATAGTGCTACGAGTTTGTTCAAAACTACCTTTCTGTTCAGCTACGTTACTGACATGCTGGAGAGCTTCGAAACAACGGATAGCAGTTAGCACGAAATGTTGCTTCGAAGAACAGCATCTAGTTCACGGCTTTCAATAATTCTACACGAATTGCAAGGGTTCGTCAGAGTAAAGGGATTTTAAACCAGTTGCAAGTTAACAGTTGCGACAGTCGAAAATGTTGAGTAATGATGCTATACAGACTAGTCTCAACAGATTCGTCATACCACTCGGTCGTTTCGGTTTGTACCTTGGTCCCATTAACTGTAATATTCCACTTCGGTGTTTATAGGTGGTGGCGTTCGACATCGGCGGTGTCACGTTGAAATGTTAGCCCACATGCCTCTAAAATGCAACTAATGACGAAACTTCAAACCACCAGAAGGGAGGGATAATAATTAGTAGATGAGGCTTTATACCCAAAACATCAGAATTTGGTACAAACCTTGCTACTGGTCGAATCAAAGAATTGACATCGCCTAAAACAACAGGTCACCATCTAGAGTTATCGCTGAAATATCATAATCTTAAACAATGAAAGGATTCAAATCGGGAAATCCCGAAGGCCTACAGGAGAAAAACATTTAACTGCATGCACTTGTAACAAGTCTCTTCTAATACTTCGTGTAGGAACAACTGAACTTATCATGGCTGATGAGCGGACATCAATAGCAGACATTAACATACTCGAAGGCCATTTGTCGCCAATAGTGCACAGACGTACGATAGAAACTCAATCCATCACACTTACACACATATCTGTTAATCCCTGTTGTGAATTTTATGCCAGAGTATTCCCAGTACAGAGTGGCCTACGCACAATCCTGAGATGAATCCCACATGGTGTACAACTGTAAAGGTGCGTTCGATTCGGTGGATCCATCTACAGTTTTAAGGTCGCTTAAACGCAGGCGTGCATCGATTAAGAATGTGAACATACTGTCTGTGCTTTATTCCCATACTTCAGCTCAAGTTGGAGTTTACGGTGAAATGCGTGACAATTTCGGCACCAGGAGCCTTTTTTGTTCAATTCGTCACAGACGAAATGATGTAGGATTGTTTCAGACACTCAAAAGATGCCGAAGTGGACATCCTATCGGATAGAAGACTGATCTTGATTATGCTAACGACAAGGTGCTGCTGTCTGACAACTTTCAAGCGGAACAAACAACGCTGAAAGCTATTTCGCGTTCTGCTAAGTACTTCGGAATGCGCCTTGTTACTTCAGAATACAGTGGTTCCGCGATGATCCCGTGATTACGTAGGTTTAACGCTAGATAATGAAGCTATAGCGGTTGATGACAAGTTTGTATACCTGGGAAGCTGCATTAGCCGCGACGGCGTGTGGAATGAAATAGAAGCGCGTGCATTTAAGGCTAGGGCGATGTTAGCTAATCTGGAACACCTCTGGCAACAGACAGACCTAAACATCGCGTATATAAGGCGGCACTGAGAGCTGTGTTACTACACGGCAGTGGAACCTGGCCGCTCAC
>LUCH01003538.1:36004-53054 GCA_013368495.1 Paragonimus heterotremus
TTTTTTTAATCCTATCCATTTAGTCACTTGCGGCAAAATACTGGGATCTGTCACATCGAACAGTGCTTTATGATTCTAAAAGTTCTGGTAGGAGGTGGGGTGTCCGGGTTGAAAACCAAATAAAGTATTGTACAAGAGGAGCGACTCCATAAGCTTTTCACTCGTCGATTAAGGATATTGGGGAGAGTAAATTTTCATTAAACGCGTCAGGCAATGTGAGGCCTGAAACATTTCGGAAGCAACCATGGGATCGACAATGACACTGTTAAGTAATCCCTCGAGATTATTGACGGATATAAATTCTGCCAAAAAGAGGCATTCTAATTGACTGTGTACAATCCATGGGATAGTAGTGACTAGTGCACAAGCATAACAGGCATTAACAAAGATAGGTCAAGTTCCAAACTCTCACAAGAGGTTTGTTGCCATATACGAGGAAATACGTGGACCGGATTCTGTCAAGCCACCCGAAGACAAGAGCAGATGAGATTCGAACCCGCAATCTTGCTACATAGAAATTCCAACAGTGAACACTGTTACCCGGCTAAATTAAATAAAGCGGTAGAACGTCGGGCACACATATTTAGAAAATGTGACTGATAAGAAGGATGTTCCATCAGTGAATCCTGACGACTTAATGGCTACGTGAAATCGGTCAGGCGTGACGATAAGGTAGACAGCATGGTGGAGAATGTACTGTACAAAAGTTCGGACAATAACAGAATTCACAACACTGACAGACTCTACGAAGAGCGAAACACAAGCCTATTTTGGAGAATAACTATTCAAAATTGATTCAAGGATATGAGTTATGTCTAGTTGGAGCCCTAAGGAAGTTATAAATATATTTTGCGCGAATAACTAGCAGGTCAACGAAAAATATCCATTAATTAACGACTTTAATCATCGTACATAAATGATAATCAACGTCGGATGAATCTTTGGACTCCAAACGCAACCTGGTGTGATAGGCTACTAGCAAAGACAGTCTGATCAAAAACGATGTACAAGCAAAGCTACAACTTACAAAGAGATCATCATCCACACTTGATAGCAGCCTCCGTGTTCGAATAAACCTAACCTCTAGCCCACCTCGAAACACTAGACTTGAGTTTCGCTTTTCTTAGAGCCCATAAATGGTGCATATCTTCGCTCGGATCGGAGTTTGCACACCAGTCCTCGTGCCTGTGTTACATTGCATACATTTATTTACTCAGACATCTCCGTTTTCAATAGCCAAGCTCGGTTAAACTGAACGCTTACCTTGTTGACGAGCTGTCGCGCAAGTGAATGAGACTCAAAGAATTCCCCCGAAAAAGTTCAGTTGATTACGAAGTTTCTGTATAGCACATTAGAATCATAAAGCACTGTTCGATGTGACAGATCCCAGTATTTTGCCGCAAGTGACTAAATGGATAGGATTAAAAAAAAGCTAACGTGAATATAAAGTCGATTTAAACAGACTTGTTGTAAGTCAAATCTTAAAGAATTTATCTATACGTATATGGCATTCACTTCTTCCCAATGTGCATGTTCTCTGACAGGGATTTCAGAACCTCACTTCAGGCATTCTCCAAAGTGAGGCTCTGCACGTTTACTTTTTCTGTGATGTCATCATAGACAGCGATACATTAATGGTTCACACTGATGCTTAACTGCCACATAACCATGCAGAAAAAACAAGTCGGAATAGGACAGTCACTAAAAATAGTTACAGCTATATTCAAACATACAATATCCAAGTGCCTACACCTTGCAAACAAACAACTCAGCTATGAGTGGAAGCAAGGCGTCATCAGCAAGACAGCTTCCTTATGGCTTTCACTGCCTCGTGTGATTAAATGCACTCACTCCGCGAACAACGAGGCTAAACAACGACAACATTCACGCCACTGAGCTCGATTGGTCGCCTTCTCACCTAACGTCTTAAGCCACCGACTCCGAGTCGCGAGGTTCCCAGCCCGGGAGACAAACCCAACCTACAGTAACCAACCCCTTCGTGAGCGACTTCATCTCTCTATGCCAGACCATCATCTGTCCACCTCGCACCTTACGCCAGCTGGTCGCAGCAGTGGAATACGGTGCTCGGTGTGGTGGACGACTAGCTGGCATCCTTAGTACATGATCCAACCATCTATGTCTGTGCAAATTTAAGGATTGAACGAAAGAACTCGCTTGACAGTCACTAGCAAATACCCGCTTCCTAACCTCCTCATCACTTACTCGCTGGTGCCACCCGATACGAGCGATTGAACGCAGACATCGATGGTCAAATACCTGAAGACGGTTCACGTGAGCGGCCAGGTTCCACTGCCGTGTAGTAACACAGCTCTCAGTGCCGCCTTATATACGCGATGTTTAGGTCTGTCTGTTGCCAGAGGTGTTCCAGATTAGCTAACATCGCCCTAGCCTTAAATGCACGCGCTTCTATTTCATTCCACACGCCGTCGCGGCTAATGCAGCTTCCCAGGTATACAAACTTGTCATCAACCTCTATAGCTTCATTATCCAACATGAAATCTAGAAATTTACAAGTTTTGTAGAAGCACTCCCGAGCTGCAGTAGATGGACAAGTATGGGTGGATGCAAGAACCCGAATAATGGCCAGGGTCGGTAGATTCCTTGGTTTTTCGCAACAACCCCGAACTCTTTTCTTGAACACGAGAACGTTTATGGAGATGCCCCAGCACGGAGAGTTGGACTTGGTCGTCCACGTAAGTTGAGAAAATTGAATCGAAAAAATTACTAACGACTCCCCGTCTTCTCCGAAAAGTGCCAGCACGAGATCATCTGAACCAGCAGACCATGTTTGAGAGGTGAAACTTTAATGGATGGTTCCAAATATGATGATTAGTGTGATATCTGACTCTCTGACGGACGATCACCTGAGACCAGTAAAATGAACAGGCCTAAAGCGTCTGCCGGTTTTCCATGAAGGAAAAGTGGTCCCCACTTTTGATGAGTGGTCGAGGGTGTGGTTATTTTCAAGTTGAACATCACCCAAAATTGAGCGCAACTGTCGCATTCCCATAGACTTTCCAGTTGACCCCCTTCGAAAAAAAACACTAGACTCGAGTTTTGCTCTCATTAGAGCTCGTCAGCAGTGGATATCCTTGCCACTACCGAGACTAGAACAACAGCCATTTCCTCAACTTTCTCCATCGGCCAAGCTCGATGGTCGGCGACGCTTAAGCTTTCTACGGACATTCCCCCTAAACGTATTATATGAACCGCCAAGAAGAATTTTCCGTCTGACATATAACAATTCAAGGGATTTCTCTGAAATCAAATGTTTGTTTAACCCATTAACCCCCTATGCCGCGTGTTACCGTAACTGTTTCACGAATGACCTGTGAAACTTAGGTCCAGTAGTCATAAGGATTTTCGGAGTGAGAACTACTAAGGCAATCTTCTAAGCTGGTTTGGTACTTATGGTTTACCGACGATGTAGCCAGTCGTTGATGTCAATGGGGTCGTTGCCCAACAACAGAACGAAACGACAACGTACCAACGCATGGTCCGAATCCAAGTATATGCTACAATAAGAACAACAGTTTTGAATCGAATCACGTCACCTATAAATAACAGCTATGTGGTTTATCTGGGACCAGGCATGAGTCGGAAAAGTGGGGCACCAAGTATAACAATGACGCGCACGATGTCTAGAACAAGTGCTGGATACAAATAGCTTGTGCTCAGCTCACAACTGCAATAGTTGCCGGCCATTATCCGTGCGATGTGATGCTATCCCAAACCTGCCACCTCAAAGAAACTCAGCCTCACCAAGGCGGCCGACCCGGGCGTTCATATCTCCTGCCAGAACAGACCATATTAGAACCGTGCGTCCAATGGACGAGAACGGCCATGTTCGAATAAAATGCGTCCTTGACACCGATGCCACTGCAGTCGGTTGGAACATAAACATGAAAATATTTTTGAAACTTTTGTGTCTATAGCTAGCACTAAACAGTATCTGTCAAGCGAACAGCACCGGGTGATGCTGAAGCTCAAACCACCGTTCAAGGCCAGAACGTCGTGGAATAACTGAGAAGGAAAGTGAAAACAAATAAATAAAAGGCCAAGTAGAAGAACTAGGAATG
This sequence comes from Paragonimus heterotremus, assembly GCA_013368495.1. Classification (NCBI taxonomy): domain Eukaryota; kingdom Metazoa; phylum Platyhelminthes; class Trematoda; order Plagiorchiida; family Troglotrematidae; genus Paragonimus; species Paragonimus heterotremus. Next base: position 40,105 of record LUCH01003538.1, read on the forward strand.
GTGTAAATACATGCTTCGCTATTGCCTGCGGTACATCGCCATCTCGGATAGCATTTACAGCTAACGCTTTGAGCGACCACGATATTCAACCACTTAACCCATGCATCAATCAAGATCCTCACATTTCGTCATCACGTCCTTGCATGATCATCACGCGATTTTAGCCGACCGTTGGTGGGTTCATTACATAATGTCCGGTACGGTAAACGCTTGGCTGTCATGCGGAATAAGCGATTCAACTAGCTCAGACTGTGCGACCTGAAAAATTGGCCAAATGATCGCGTATCCGGAACCATACGAAATACGCATTGACGAACGGTCGTACTGCTCACACGATCAGTTCACTTGATGTCGGCTAGGTAGCGAAGATAACGACTGTCAAACACAGCAAGTCTGTTAACATTCTCGCCGCAAACAGATTGTTAACCGATCACAGAGCAAAACAAAATGCACACAAAAATTATGCCCCGTTTCCTTCAGCGACAACCGAACGTCTTTTTGACACAGACTGGCAGATAATGAATGTTATGGCTACCTCCATTGAAATCGCATCACCGATACTACAAGCTGATGAAAAGTAAATGAAACTGTCCAGTACAAAGTAGATTGCCTGCCATAGGAAAGGTAGGAGTCGAAACGCTGTAGAGTGGAAACAGCACATAGCACTTCGATGATGTGCGGAGCGTTCCACAAAATTCAGCCTGGTTACTCACACTGTTCAGGACGACCAGCATGCCTTCGGCAGAGGGGCTAAGTAAGACAATGTCATCCGCATACTCCAGATCGGTCAACCCAGCGCCAGGAAGAAGCTAGACATTATAGCCACTGGTCTCTTTAAGCAAACTTCCTAGAATTCCGTCCATGACAAAACTGAACAAGGGTGAAATCGGACATCCTTGACGAACAACTAGTAGAAGTGATGAACGACTGAGACAGTTGTCATTACTCTCACCCTGCTTGTAGATTGGGCATACAGTGTTATCATCAGGTTCACGTGTTCTCTTGATACTATGTTGCGAAGAAGGCGATTCTTGAGGACGTGACGAACAAAGGAATCGGACACCACTTGTCGATCAAGCGTAGGTTGCCTCCAGTCGCCGCACGTAAAAATCGCGTTGCACTGGCGCAGTCGAGCTGACCGATGTCAGTCACAAAGAGAATACATCTGCGTCTTGGCGAACACAGCCTGTCCCTACTGGGACGCAAGCACCTTTAGCTGACCTGATTCGACTGAAAGGCCTATATCTGTGTGCTTCAACGTGCTGTAGGTCTACAGTGCAACGTTTTTTTTTGCACTTTAGAATTAATTGAGATCAGCTTAGTTTGGACCACGTAAGACGTATGCCAAGTACAGACAGTTGACACTCGATGCGAAAGTGAAGAATGCGCATATGAATCATAGACAGGTGAGAACAGAAAGTAAGTGAATAAAAAAAGGCTTTGGGAACAGAGGGTAAACGATCGGAAAACCTGTAATACATCAGTGTTGTGAAAAATCAGCTGATAGATAAGCGTAGCTTGATGAGATCGATGTGCAGAAACTGTGGTAAACAGAACCACAAAAGACAGCCAACACAGACTGTCATGCAAATTCGACTCAGGCGAGTGGATCAAAAGGTCGGTTAGAAATTTCTATATTTGGGGGAGAATAAAAAGCTGAGACAAAATAACGGGGAAGGAATGCATTTCTGAAATTAAAAGAACACTCAGCGATCTAAGATAAAGGACAAGATACTCACACTTTTTGGGTGAGTGATGCTCGCATATCCGACGGAACGAAACACAGAAGTGCTAGACTAATAAGAAAGAACGATAAAGGCAAATATGTCCAAACCACAAGCAGTTCTGGCCAAGAAGAATGAAAGTCCAACAAGACTGACGATGCGATTCCGGGACGACCGAGATTGAAATCGGATGAAGACAGCACACGGCCTGTTTGAGGTTGAACCACAAGCAAATGCACGCGACCGTAAAATTGATCGTAAAGTGGACGGGTGATTACAACTTTGCCGTGACAATCCGTGTGGCTGGAAAGAGTGGACTCATTGATCTGCAGCGGACTGGGAGTAGACCAGTCAGATATGGGGATACCGACGGAATCCAATAGCTGTAAAAAGGCAAGACAGAAACTAACAGGTCATCAAGTAGGTAAACAGAAACGCCTGAAAATGTGAACCCGTCTCGTGTCTAATCAGTTACATTCAATCAACCAGAAGACTGAAATAGTAAAACGAGCAATTATCTAGCTTTGACCTAGTTAACATCAAACATCAGCGCTCATAAGGATAGTCAATAATTTCGTCTCCTTTGGAATGAGATGAATGGATGTCGTTGTTGGAAATGAGTCTGTTCGAGATATGGGTTGCAACTGGTAACGGATGATGAATGAAAGGCTGTTTCCATGGTCAAAGTCTTCCAAAAACACAGTATAAGTGATTGTTCTAGAGTGAGCATGCAGCCATACCTATAAACCACAGGAATATATTTATGGCTTACAATGATTGTGCTGTTCACCGCAGTAGTGAACAAACAAGCAGCAAAAAAACCCTGAATTTCAGTCAGCTCATCTACTGAGATATACTGGTATATCTAAAAGCGATCCCAGCCACGCCTATGGATGATCACTAGGTCTTCAAACTGACAGGTGATACCTACTAATCTCATTCACTGTTAAGCTGTCTTGTGAGTAATTCCGATCGTTTGACGAAACATTAACTGATGTGCGATGTGACAGACATTCCGTTAACGTACAAATTAGATGCGTTGAATAGCACAGTCTCAACGTTATCACTTCGTTGCCCTCAACGACACGATTGCTAGCATTATAGAGAAGACACTTGAGTGTTCTGAATAAGATAAGGCATTGTGGTGGTAGAGTATTCCAAGACGATGAGTTCGCTTACTTAGCAGGCAGCAAATGAATGGAATAGGCATTGCACACTTAGCAACACTATGGAGGCGGATTTATGACAAAATTCGAGACCGGACTACTCAACATCGGAAAGTAGTTGGTTGTAAAAATGCGTACACCGAGGGTTACTCTGCTGATTCGCAAAAGTGAGATAAAATCACCATTCAGGTTACACATGGAAAATAACGGACGGATGTCTGGAACCGGAATAAATACCTGATAAGCTACTGATTAGATAGATAGGGGCCAACGCAACAAAAAATGTACGATTTTATTCATAGTGATGAACTTATGCATGGTATGTATCAGTCTCTGTAATAAACTATTCATAAGAGCAGCCGCCCTGTGAGCGATGCACGTTGTTTTATCAGTTTAGACAACGGTTGGTAAGATGCACACGAAAACAAAATGTGCCACGCCAGCTACGAAGGTTTTTACACAATTGTCGGGCGTATTAAAGACTATAACAACTCACCCGTACGATATAGTTGATGCGATTGGGAGAATCTACAAGCCAAGGGCAGTTCCGAAGCCGGTAACGTAGGTACCTTTGACCAGGATCCATGTGGACTACAGCAGTTGGTTTATCATTCTTGTCCACGAAAGAGGCGTCAAACTAGGCAGTGGGAGGAGTAATGGGATGTACATTGAATAGGTAACTTGCAATTCAAGCGAATTCAGTCGCCACTCTAGTGTCATGCTGACGACAATGTCTCGGTCGAATACTGTTAGTCTCACTAAGTTGCACAGGCGAGGCATCCATAATGTTACTGCAATTAAACAAACGTTCAGAATCATTGTTTGCTACCTAAGTAATTCACCTCTCTAAGATATCTTAGACAGCTTCGATTCATCAAAAATTTGCCGTTGACACTAAGTGTCCTATATTCTAATGGCCCACTTAAACAGTTTGACTTTCTACATTAACACTGTTCACCTGTCAATCGGAATCTTGTAATAACCAAAAGCGAACCAGCTAATCCATCCAAATTTGCGTCATAATGTACAATCGGGTAGCTTAAATGTTGGAGAAACTACCTCTGCGTGAAGTAGTAGGAAATTGAATTAAACTTTAGTGGCAAACAACTTTCGTCACATGATGCATTCGTTAATATACGGATATGTATGAACCGCATTATGCACACATAATGGTATAAAATGCCGGTGAAATTGAATTGCTACACAAAAGTGAAGCAGCGTTTTTGACTGAGCAAACGAGACTTCTTTTATGGGGATTCGAAGAGACCGAATACGGGACAGGCGGCATAGTTGAGTTAAATGGACAACATGCGGAAAACGTAGTGCTTAATGTCACGGTAATAAAATGTCTGCCACGTAGGTTGTAGAGAACAAGTGCACCTGAGTAGTCTACCACATGATACCCTGATGAGACGAAATGGAATTATCTGGTGGACAACAAGGCATAATGGAGGCACTCACAAGAGAATAATCGAAGAGATCATGTTTGCTGGGAGTTGCATTATCTGAAAGGAGACAAAAGTTAATCACCAAGGGAACGAAGGCATAAGAGCAAACGGAAAGAAAATCCTGGGCAGTGCGGTCGACACTGTTGACTAACTACCAGACATGCCAGAATTAATTACTCACACGTCTAAATAGGAACAAAATGCTTTCGTCTGCCGGACTGCTGAACAGTGACGAGAAGTTGAAAAGCCGAAAAACATCAGCAGTTTTTCCGTTACGGCTATGTCGCTAGCGAATACTGGGTTACCTATCTATTTCAGGGAATGTTTGATAATTAATATATCACACAGCCAGTTGGGCCAGGGTATCTCACATCGATGGAAGGCAGTTATCTGTTGATAATCACAAAAAAAAACATATAACATTCTGTTTAATATTGCACTATCCTGACACGTCTAGTGAAGTAATTAGATAACGATAGTGCAGGATTCCAGTAGCTAAAGAGGCCCCTACCAAAGGAAAAAAAGCGCGTCACAGTGTCTAGCAGGAAGTCACTGACTAGGAACGCAAGTTTTTAGCTCGGTCATCGTAAGGGGACCTTTATGGCCACACAACTGTAAAACAGTATAAAATTGTCCATACCTAAAAGAAACCTTAAAAACAGGAAATGTTGGTTTGAAATACATATCTGGTCGTCACTGAGTACGAACGTGAATACGCCATCGTTGTTTTACGTTTGCGTACCACTAGATGTTCACTGGTACATGATACATAAGGTCAAAAATGGGGTAAATACCAGCAAGCTAACCAAAATATAGACAAGAACAATTCAAGTGATAGGGTTCGAACCCCCTAGTGTGTGATTAACAGTCACAGTTACCGCCACTGACATCAAAAGTATTTCAAACTTGAACGTGATAGCAGTTGATCTCATCAACTAACATCCGCCAGGTCTAATGGACTAGTCATGTTGTGACGGAGACGTAATTTAATACCTTGATTTATCGGATGGTGCGGAACAGTAAACAGGCGCTACTTGGACTGCGAATGTTAGTTATCATTCACAAACGGTGAAAAATGCAAGAAGATAGTCCTAATCACCAAGCTATACAGTTTTGTGAATCCTCATCGAAATTAGCTAGGACAGCAATAAGTGTGCTAGTGGTCAGATAACAACGCATTACCAAGGAATGATGCACTCAAGAAGTATAGAAGGCATACAACGCAGTTTTAAACGCCCTTACAAATAGCTGAAAATGATCACATTTACGTTTGGTGTCAACTAATTCTGACGCCACAATATATATTACGCACTCCAGCTGTACGAAAAGCTTCCTAATCAAATCTGATCAAGTGGCTGGATTCACGTACTCGATTAACTAACCTCAGCTAGCCTACAAACGGCGCTCAGTTCTCTGTACACATTAGGTTATTGCTAATTACAAAACCAAGAGTGGCTACCTCTACTCAAAGAAATCAGCAAGCAACAACGCAGCGTTGACCGAGTGACACAGTAGGCAGACAGTTGTTGATGTCGATACTGGGCGAACAGCAAACTTACAAAAACTAACTAATAACACATGTTGGGATTTCAGTATACACAACACCTACGATACATCATAATATACACACTGAACAGTTATATTACCATATCCTGGACAGGAATATGAAGCAACCGAGGGAGGAATCTTTGATAGAATAGTTGGCATTCGGTACAGTTATCAGTGATCTATTCTGATTTAACGCGAATCTTAGCATGGTTCTTTTGTTAATTTGATTTTGATTATAACACTCTTGAAAAGGACCACCCAAGGTGGTTGAAACGTAGAGTATTACAATTTGCTCGTAACGCTGTGTTGTTCTCAATCGATTAACTTAGCAATAAACCATGGAACAGACTAACTAATGATAAAGAGCTACTTGAACTGATCAAATGCAATACCAGTAAACCTACGAGAAACATTTCCAATACTCTAGTTTTTGACATTTAAGTTCCACCATAAACAAATGTACCTCATAAATGCGTGCATCGTGTGTACCTTACCGACCGATCAGAGTGCGAGTGTTATCAACAGGTGAGACCATCGGTATCACACTATACGATCCATGTTCGCAAGTGCAGAAGCAGTTCGTACAAACCCTTTATTTATCTTGGTCACCCATCCCAAAACCACTTTTGAAACCCAGTCGAGCGTGAACCAAATGATGCTATCAGTTGTAGTCGACCCATGTGTCATTGCCTCACACACACCAGCAATAACACCTTCCTCCATTTGACTGTGATGTGCCCCACCCTGAGACATCTACCGATCCACGTGACATTTATGGATCTATATATAGACCACGTATAAATAAATTAATTGTAGAAGCCTGATGAGAATGACATGAAACAGATGTTTGCAAAAATATCTTCTGGACTCTACAGAAATCTGTAGATAACTTCAAAAACTAACGGAAAGTAAAGTAATGGTAGTAGGTAAATTGTTCGCCAATAAACAGAAAGAAGGAAAAAGAATCGACCTCTCTATCAACCGTTCATTTGTGATTAAAGATGCATTCTTTAAGACAAACGGCAACGACCTGGTTAATATCTTTAATCGAAGTCATTTAATCAACTTAAATAAAGTAGTACGCAGTGATGTTTGGTGATCTTTACAATGGACTGAAAACTGTGTCGAAAACTTACCAGTAAAAATCCAAAAACTGCAACAGAATGTTTTTGGTCAAGTTTTCATTTAATTAACAATTATGTTATTAACGAGCTTCAGGTGAATAAAAACTTATAATAGATCACATATGTTCAAAGCATCTGCTTGCTTCACGTCTTTAAGTGTTAGGAGTCTGAATTAAGTTGAGGGGAAAGCTTGTACGCTGCAATAAAAACAGAAAGCTATGATAAAAAGGTTGACCAAATTAATATGTGACATGCAACCCAAAAAAAAAATTCCTCACATTGCACTCAGATTCCAACGTATTTTTAACAATCAGACATCGTTGGAATAAGAATTATCTAACTGAAAACACTTCAGAAAATGTAGTAGACTCAAAAACACTGAAATACTCCGGAATAAAAAGTAACAGGCTTTTTATCCTAATAGCAACGGTGTATAAAAGCTGACGGTGCACAAAAAGACGAAATACACTGAGTAGCTCAGTCGATGCGAAGTCGGATTAATAATCTGAAGGTTGGTAGCTCACACTGCTTTCCAGGCAGCGAAATTAGAGTTCGTAGTAGTTCAGCGGAAACGACCACAAGGTCATAGGCTCAAGCCTGGTTGTTACGACTGCTTTTGTCTGTTGTGCGTCATATGGTGGCAAACATTCTGAGTAAGTGGAAACTTAAAATTTAACTTTACGTACATACTATGTTTTATGAAATGCCGAAACCCGAATAGCTAATTGCGCAATGACTTGTGTTTTACGACATGAGAATACGTACAACACAAACGCTTAATAAACATGCCCTAGTAAATCTCCATGTTATGCAATTTCGGCTATCTTATTAAATAACGCTGAGCGTAGAAGAGTTGTGGCGGCAGAGCAGTCAGGAAAGTATATGTGCTGTCCCACAGTGTGTCCCATTTCAGTTAAGTGTCATTCGGTGAAATTAACCTATCTGAACTCACCATGAAGGAATTCAACACTGTGCAATCTGGCCATTGCTGATCGTAGAAAAACAATCCCAGAGTCATGGGCAACCAACAATCCCAGCCCACTCCGGTGAGAAACGCGCTTGTTTGGGAGCCACATATGCTTGTAAACAAAGGGAGTTGGAGACAGCCATGTTCGAATTTCGTCAGAGTTACTAAAATCCCGTTCACTACATTGTGCGTCGATAATTGTGTTGGTATCCATTAAGACTAACGGAGGTGCGTGCAAACGAAGGTGGTAGAAATATCCACGAGTATCGGAGAAGAGCTACACAAAGACAAGAGGCTGATCAGATGGTTCTGGAAAGAAGTAGGTCTGCGAAGTTGAGGAATAATAATAATAATAGTAATAAAAAACGCAGCATTACCCCACGGATTGACAATAATGCTAACCGCCATACACTCATGAGAAGAGGGGCGAGTTTAAAGATGAAAAGAGAGGGGATGAGGTCCAATACATAAAAACCCCAAGTCTACTAGCATGCGTTCAACGTCAAGGAATACGATCGAGATAACATGGAGTACGAAAACTCACTATCCAAAGATTTCCATCTTGAGAGGAGTAGAGAACGCCGGGGCCGGAAGATATTGTATAATCACTAACGGAAGGATTTTCTGTCAGAGTTAAATTAGAAGGCCTGAAAAGTTGAACTGGATAATCGGGAGCACTTCTGCCAGTAAGTACGTCCACAGCATGAACAAAACTAACAGGGGACAAAAGCAAAATGATTTGGGTTTGATATTCACGAAAGTGCAAGTAGAATTTTGGGTGTGAATGAGGTTTAGTGATGAGGCTTATGGTTATAAGTGTGGAGCTTGCACACCTTTCTGTGTGAAAAAAGACCTCGATCGCGTAATCTGATAGCAAAAGATTGCGCGACGAGTAACAATCGCTGTCAAACCAGCCTGGTAGGTTGGGAAGTTTTCGAACTGTTTATAAAATATGTTTTAAATGCACAATTCTACTTCAACAGCTAGTCAATTATCTAACGGATTAAGCCGCAATGAGGCCTGTAACTGGCAGGCGGCTTAATGACCAGACTGGAAAGCCAAAGGTTAAATTATGCCATTGGATATGTCTATAAACTAACGGTACGTGGAAGGAATTAGCGCTTCTTTTTTTTAACACGGAACACAATTTCTCTGCTAGTGTTCAGTCATTTACCAGGTTTACGTCTGAAAAGTAATCAGGAAGTTGTCGCCATTTCTTAAACAGAAACATGCAGATGAAAAACCTTACAGTGTTCTGTTTACTACAGAACAAGATAAGCTAGGTAGCATACAAACCGGTAGTTTTGTGCCACTTGAATAAAATCGAAAGATCGTTCAATGCTTTACCGGCAACACGACTAATATCTGTTTCATAGACAAATCAGATGAAGGATGAAAGAGCATCGTCAATATATCACGAGAGCATGACTGTTCCGAATTTTTTATGTCCCAAAACATGATCGCAGTCAAAACAAGGCTTGGTTACCCCAATGGAGAAGCAGCACATTATCTGTTTATGGTAAAAGTGTTATATCGCGGCAGAGAGAGATTCGACCATCGGCACTACCAAACAGTCATGCGCACATTCCCGGTGGCAGAATCCGTTCACCATTTCCGCCGTATTGATTGGGCCTCAAGGACGAATTGTCTATCGTCTATCAATCCATGCTGGTGTACTAATTTAATCGCTGCCGCAAAGTCGAGCACGTAGATCAGATGGCTAGCTGTTGGTTCCAGCGAATCAAGAAACATTTGTTTCCACAGCCCAATGTTAAGGGGGGAATTCGATTAACGACAATAGGTACCACATAATATGTGCACGTAACCACACCGGGGATTTTGATGACAAAAATACTAAACGATATATGTACTGAAGGCTGTTATAAAATCTTCGGCTCGTATCACAACACGGTGAACGTCTTGGTATGAAACGCTCGGTCAAACCCAAGCAAGATTACTCAGGTCAACAGGACCCTGACACGAGGATTACAGATAGCCTAGTTTAGAACTCGTGATCACGAAGTTGATATGCGTCAGCATGAAAACTTAATCAAATGGCTCCGTAACGGTTCGTAATGTGAGATGAAGTTGACCAATTTATTCGTTTACGAAAGAAACTAGTTCGAGAAACACCTGGCAAGCGGATGACACATCAGAGAAAATGAACTGAATGGAAGCAAAAGAAGTCAAACGATGAATCGACACTAAAAAGACGTACCCATCAGGCGTAGGATATACTGCCCACAAACTACAGTTGAGCTTCGGAATTGCTTCAGAACAGGAGCCAGGAACTAGGGTTACCTGGCCCAGTTGTTGTAGAGCTGGCTTCGGCGGTTCCGATGGTCCGGATTGAAAAGGATAGTATTCCCAAATTAAACGACCGGAGAAGATAGGTCGCTGGATGAAGACTGAATCGACATCGATAAGTCTTAGGATAGATGTAGCATCTAATAGAACACAACATAACCGAGGTTTGAGATTGACGGGTTCATTCAATCCATCAAGAATCGGACAGTCGAAAAGCACACACTAAAACGAACGAAAAGTATGGAATTCGTCGGTAAAAGAAGAATTACATAACATTGACAACAACGCTACACTTAAGAAGAAAGAATATCTCTTGCAAGGAAAAGTATCACAAGGGGTCAAATTGACAATTTTACGTTAATGGTAGGGTGACGATTGACTAAAAAATAGAGAGCAGTCACACTGTGAAACCCAATTTCATATTTAACGTTACTCTACTCACATGTCTGCAGTAGTATATCCTCATTGATAAATTGGTTGAGAATAACACAACATTATGAGCAAGTTGTAAAACTCTACGTTTCAACCACCTCGGGCGGCCTCCCTCAGGAGTGTTGTAATCGGAAATTCCGAGACAATCAGAAGAGTTCGACATTGTCACTAGCATGAAGCAGGATTGTTTCTAAGACTCAGTCCTATCTAGACGGACATAAACCTGAACACCGAAGTACCTCGCTGAACAGACACAGAGATGGAAAACGTTGGTGTCGTATAGGCAGCCAGAAGCTGTGGTGCCGAGAGAATCTTTCGTACCGTAATATTAACCACACGGGCAGAGCTTTTAATCGGAAAAGTGCGATCCGAGCGAGGGTTGGAAAATCTAACTAATACCGTCGTTTTGTAAATCACTCAGTTTCCTTTACAGAAATTGGCCTGGCTACTCTTTCTTTTATTCAGCTTTGTTGGTACATTACATGTTGAATGTTTTGATTGGATCTCGGTGTGAAGGTCATTTTTTCTTCTTACTCTTATCTAGAGTGCACTAATGAGTCATTTTGGTGGAATACCTCTTGCATTATATTTTCTCAGTACCGCTCTTCTTAGATGCTACTAATAGGAACTATATTTTCTGTTAGTGAAAAATGAGGGCATCACTTCTACACAAGCCCATCATCTAACTAGTACTAGCCAGCTGGACCACAAAGGTCTTCATTCAAACGTCTCCAGGTTTTAGTCCTTCAGGTCTTCGCTGGATAAGGGGTGAATGAAGTGAACCGCAACTGGTACAGTGCAAGCCACTTCTGACGGCAGCTATGCGCTGATGTTCTTTGACTTCAGTCAATGTGATGGGTTAGTTCGGAAACGGACGCATTTGGCCGTGACGTCTTGTGTTTTCTTTTCAATCGCTTCGTTTGATTGTTATACAAACACCAGCAATGTGGTACGCACCTAATGAGATGCAGCCAAATTCGTTGGCAGTAACTCGTGAAGTCAGATGATGCTGACTTCTGCCTTCCAATTCATTTCGGAAGGAAACTATCTCCGACTTCATAATCACTTAGTGTGAAGTAAAGCAACAAATAATGAGAAGAAATGTAGTCCGCGAAAAACGTCCTCAGATTCAGAAATATAAACACTTTGTACGAATGATGTGAACGTATGCCACCATCAAAAATGAAACTTCGAAAACACATAACTGACCCAAACCTACCGAATGTGGTAAAACGATTGATGGGTCGGAAGCGGACCAGAGAAGCTGTACATTTGATGTCTCTTTTTTTAGAGGCAGGGAGACACGATATACACTACCGCCAAAAGTGGTAGTTAATAGATTGAGTGAGATTCGTGTCGTGACTGATGGGAAGTCGGTGCTTAGCGAATGAGCGAATATACGATCTGATACGATCAACGGGCTGGTCAACAGATAGGGCGGATTGGGCACGTCCGACTGTCGTAAACAAACAAGGGGAAAATGTTTCGAGTGAAGGCGGGAAACGGGAAGGATAAACAAAACTGATGGGGACTACATACTAAATGGTGCAAAACTGCGTTAACCACAAAAGACAAATACTAATAGATAAAAGCACACCACTACAAAAAAAACAGGACAGTTACAGCATTCATATACTTTTCAGACAGGCAAATAACCCGAAATTGTTATCAAAAGCCAGTGGTGGGAATAACCGTTTCACGGTAGTCCGATTCTTGGATGACCTGGCGGACACCGAATACACAAAAGACAATGGAGTGCAAATGCAAAATCCTCAAGCTCTCGGCCTGGCTTCGTAACTCAGTTGGCAGGGCGCATGCTGCGTAGGGACATGCGAATCCTGTCGTTGGTTCGAATTCAGCGAAAGTCCGGAATTTTACAAGTAGATTTCTTTATAACCAAAACAGTTGAAATACTACTTACCAATAGCTATTCTATAGTAATATTTACTGTGGTCGATGAACTGTCCGAAAATTCACATCAGAACAAAAACAACGATGTAACAAACTACCTTACAGAAATTTTTCCCTCATACAGGCTTTATCAAAAAGTGTCACGAGACAAACCACAAAATGCGAGAACTGGTCGTTAAAGGGTGATATGAAAAAATACCTACTAGACTGTTATGAACCGCGTGGACTGACAATTGATGCAAAATCACTAACGCCCGACCTTCACTATAACCCGGCTTGGCTACGACGGTTGCACTAACGATCTGCGTTATCACGGCCTATAC
>LUCH01003539.1:0-11163 GCA_013368495.1 Paragonimus heterotremus
TAAACTTAGTGCATTTTCCTTATTCGACATCATCTTTAGACCTTTAAAAATGTCCGAAACAGAAGGGTCTTTGTGGTTCAGAGACTTTGGTGACATCCCCTGGTCTGATGCGGTTTTGGTGAGCGCATCGACAACTAATGGAATGTCGCCTGCGTCTGAGTCCATGACAGAAAATTTTGGAAAAATGTCAGTAAGGTGTGTTGGGGCAATGGGGATATGGGAGGTGGGCTGGGCAGGGGAAGTTTGAACGGTGTTTGACGCAATAAAGAAGGGCAAGGTTGAAATGGATTGATCATATCTACGTGCACGCTGTCCGCGAAGGGGTCACGGGTTGCATTTAGGTGAGCATTAATACTGTGGGGGCTGTTCGTATTAAAAGAAGTGTTAAGCGTGGGATAAACAATTCTGGTGGGAATATTGGGGTTCTGGTTAAGTCTTGTTCTGAAAGGTGTGTCACGTGAGATATTGCTGTTGTTAGGAAGAGTCCGAATATCGGGGGTTGGTAATAGATGCATCCTTTTTTCCCGTGGGTGTGGGTATGGGTTTACATGCTTATTATTTCCCTTTTATTGCGGAGTAGGTAAGCACGGACGACTCGTAGGATAGTGACTTGAGGATGGTTTGTTGAAGCCAGTGCTCCAATGGCGGCCGATTGTTGGGTTCATTTGAGTTAAGTTTAAATTTGGAATGCCATCAAGTGTCTGACTAGTTGATGGTCTGAGCATTAGTTTTTCTGATGTATCTACCGCGTGAACATGTTGAGATTTAGACGTCCCATTTGGTTTAATATGGTTACACTCATTTACATGCTGTTATTTTGAAGTTGACATCTTGAAGGGGGTCACCGTTTCGTGTGGCAGGTTGCTGGAACTGTCAAGATCTACTGTGTTTCGCTTTTCAATCCGTTGCATGCCGCAATCGCCTCAAATCTCGGCAGTCACTCTTCCACGTCTCCATCGGAAGATTGGTTTAGCCACGTCAACTTCATTGCGTTGTTTTCGCGGAACGACACCAGTGTAGCGGAAAGGCATTCAATAAAGCACGATCTTCATTGTCCAGCTTGCTAATTACCTTGCCACACGTGTGCTCGCGATTTTGAATCACAATTTCAGTCCACAACGCACACCCGGTCTCCGCTCACACGTCGTGTGCACTTCTACCCGGTTTAGGTATGTGATCTACGCCTTCTGTCCGGCGGCTTTCCGCCCGCTAGTCCTCGTCCGTTGTTCCAATTTCTATGAGCAATTGCTTGTCCGGTTGCTCGTGCTGTCCTCCGTCCATCCTTTGTCGGCTTTCACTGCACTCTCCAGCCGTGTCGAGATATTCCTGATAGTGTTGGAATAATCACGCCTTTAATTTGGTCATCCATCCTTTTTCGGCTGCCACGTCTCGCCTGTTGGTCTGATCCGATCGAGCGACGACTCATCCGATCGCCCACGCCGTCCTCCATCCACTCGCGGTGGGTTTTTGAACGCACCTCACGCTGTGTTGAGGAGTTTCACTGAGAGTTGGAATGCTCGCACCACCCGCCAGACAGTCCGCTACAGTATGTATACTGCAACCGGCTTATTCGTGTGTCTTGAATACTTTCTGCGTGTGCACTTCATTTGCCTTGGAAAACTTTGAGGTGGGGGTCTAAAGGGTTAAGATGGGCAAACGATAAATGGAAGAGCCTACTAATAACTACAGATAATGAAACTTAACGGCATTGAGAGTCCGTATGCGAGAAAGCCAACTACAGTTGTCTCATGCAGTTACAGAAATTCCACTTGCTACACAAAACCTCTTATTTGTGCAAGTTAAATAGCTGTCGATTAGATCGAGGTGGTGACCTTAAGTGCCTCTAGGCAAACGAAAATGTCTTCTAAACGATAGATAAAAAATGACCTGGAGTGTCCTTTAGGTGAGCTTGGAGGCCTCTTATAGTGGACAAGTGAGGCTGCGTTAGACCCTCGGCCACTAACAATTTAAAAGCCTTTCCTGTAGACAAGTCGAAAAGTAGTCCCAACGGGCTTCGAACTAGGGAACGCAGTAAGGTTTAGAAACAGAACGTATACTTCCTGCAGTTTGGAAATAGGATAAGCAGTTAGCACTGATAAATAGTTGGCACTGAGTTCGTATCAGACCTCTGATAGCAGGCGTACCCAGAAGCTACTGCACCCGGTCGACTTAGACAGTAAACAACGTCTCAGAATACAGTACACGTTCACATTAGTAGTTACTCCACCGGCTCGACCTAGAATATCAACAACGCCTCATATTGCAGCATGCGTTCACACTAGTGGGTATTTTAACCTGATTCACCTAAGCTATGAATAACATCAGGGTATGCAGTATACGTCCACACCAGTGGCTGCCCCACGCGATCTTACTAAGCTACGATCAGCGTCTTGCTATGCAGTATATGTTCACACTAGTAACCGCTCCTCCCAAACTACTTTTACGCTGAACAATATGGGGGACGAGCACATGCGGGAAGTGATGAAAAACCTGTAGTTAAGACGTTTGGGGTACATTGTCACCATATTTTTTGATTCCGTTGTTTGTCACAATGATTGAAATATTTTTCTGCATCGCGATAGGTACTTGGTGTTCTAAACAGTTTAGTATGACTGGTTGCGATGTAGTCCGCAGGCAGCTGGCTTTCATCTGCTTCCGCATGTTGTTCCGTATGAACGCCACGCGACCTCAATCTAGTTGGAAACAACGCAGTAAACTGGGTAGAATTTACTTCTGAAGATTCTTGGTGGTATAATTGGACTTGATACCCTGTTCTTACGCCGCCCCATATACAGCGAAGATGGAAAAAACCACACGATAGCGTCATTTCCAATCATTTCTAAGAGCAACGTTTCATCGACCAGTATCTGCCTGGAATCTTGCAAACAGAGAAATCACATAAATATCGTATAGAAAAAGAAGCTAAAAATCTTGTCATACATGTTTCACCATCAAATGTATTGGTGTTCTTGTTGGAATGCAATGGCAACATTGTACAATCATATACTTTCATTCTGACCATATTTTCAGAACTCCGCAAACAGGTTAAGTCTTGCTGTGGAAGGTGTCTCACATGAGATATTGCTATTGTTGGGAAGAGGCCGGAGACTTGGGGCTGCCAATAAATACATCCTTTCTTCCCGTGGGTGTGGGTATGGGTTTAAGTGCTTATTTTTTCCCTTGTACTGCGGAGTAGATAAGCACGAACGACTCTTAAGATAGGGAACTGAGGAGGGTTTATTAAAGCCAGTGCTCCTCTGGCGACCGGTTGTTGGGTTCCTTTGTGATGAGTTTAAAGTTGGAATGCCAGTGGGTGTCTGACTGGTAGGTGACTCGAACCTTACTTTGTCTGATCAAGCTACCGCATTGACAGGTTGAAATCTAGACGTCTTATTTGGCTCAATATGGGCACATTTATCTGCATGCTGTTGTTTGGAATTTGACTCCTCGACGGGGCCGCCATTTCGTAAGGCAGGTTGCTGAAACTGTCACGATCTACTGTTAAATTAATCAAGTCGGTTTATATGATGTCCTCTGTTGTGTCGTTGGTGTTTTCAAGAGGTACGGTGGCATGCTCAGGTGTGATGCAACAGGACAGCGCTACACACTCGGCTGGACCGGATTCATTGCCATTGGATTTTGTCGCACCTTTTTGAATGTATCATGAGCCACAAGCTTGGAAGTGAGAGTTTTGCGGAATAACCGATTTTGACATTCCCTCTCAAGTGGCATTCCATCCTGCATAAGTCTTTTCAGTTTAAGGGAGGTTTTGGACTTGATAAAATCCTGACATTGGATTAACTGTCTCGCAATTGTTTCGCTCTGGAATTGGAACAGAAGCGGGCTGCAGATCTTCTGAGTCTTCTTACGATGACGATTGCAGGTATGTGATGTCGGGTGTATATTAATAATCGTCGTGAGTAGCTTCTTGGCGCCATCGAGGTGAAGTTTCTCGGACACATTGAATACGACGGCATTATATGTACAACGCATCCGTTTTGTGATTTCTGTTGTCAACCTGCTGAGAAACATGCTTGCGCTCTCTATGTTATCCATCGTGGGACTTTCAGACACTTTGAAGATGTAAGATAGGGAGATAAGATTCTCGGTTAGAGAATCCAATACAGCATAGCTTGTTTTTAGTTAGGCAAGCTCAGTTTCCAGTTGAGATAACTCACCAAAATAACTCCACCAACATGTTGTCTAGGGGGATAAAACAGTCCTTAGTTGGGGGGCTATTGGTGGGAACCACCAACTTATTTTCAGCCCATCTAAAGGCAACATCTTTGGGCGGGCCTCCGTGAGTTTTGGGCCCAGAGCATTCGCCCTTAGATCGTTCAAGATCTACTTCAGAGCTAGAACAAGTGGCTTTGACACCGGTCAATCTTGCTTGACGACCGAGTTTGGTCACCATAATTTGTTATATAAGAACATTTTTTAGACAGACGGGGACGTAAACGAAATGTCAGCAGACAATACGGCATAAAAGTTGTCAAAATAACAGTTATATGAGAAACTTCAAAGTAAATATCCGCGCAGTAATTACTTTGTCTATATGGCGCCCGCTGATGAGTTCTGATCAACATGGCCCCGCTACAGATCAGTGGCTTCGGGTTTTGTTAATCTAACAAGAGAATCCAGTGTTTCATACATAAAAATACGTACAAGACGGCAAAAGCGTATGAGACGTGAACGCGTTAAACCTAAGAATAGTGACACCAAATGACGCGTATAACAAAATCAGTAACAACAGTAAAAATGGATTGTGAATACGCTTAAATTGGGGGTCATCAAACCACTACGCGTAGGATAGGCTGGAAGAATCCAGAAATATGAATAAACTCACCAAATCGTGTTGACAGTGGAGGCAAAAATTCGCCGGAAGAAAGCGTTGGGAACGTGTTCACCAGTTGGTAACGGCAGCGCCGGAGCGGAATGAGCAAAAGAGACATGCTCATTAATAAGGTTCACCGGTCTGTGATGGTGACCGAAGGAGAGGCTCTGAAGAAAATCGTCATTTGTGTCCACGGATTTGTAGTGAAAGGGAATGAAAAAGCGCAGAGGGGAAAATGAATGATATTCGGGCTCACCAATTTGTGGTGGACAAGTGGGTATGCACTGAGCCGTCCCACTAAGAATATAATGCGTCTTTCCTGAGGCGCAGTCAGAAAATAGTCCCAACAAACATCGAACCGGAGAACGCGGTGGGGTGTAGAAACAAATCGTATATTTCCAGTAATATTTGGAAGTGCGATAAGTAGTTTGCTCTATTCTAATCTCGGACCGCCATAGCAACCAAGAGAAGGAAACGGAACAGTGTGAGCTGGGCCGCAGACCACTCGACGGTGCGTATAGGCTAGCCGAGCGAGAATTGCGTAGAACATTCCAGTGTGTCAAACAACACACGAGAGGGTCCTGGTTCAACAACCTTGAAGAATAAGATTGTAGTGAACAGAATTCACAGGTATACTTCATAATTCACCGTTGTAATTTTGTATATACCGTTTTGTTAACTTCATCTGTACACTCGTTTGAAACCATCGCCACTACGTTTTCAATTGAATCGCCAACACGAATAAACGGATGTTACTGCGCATCGTCCACATCTTTTCGCTCGTGCAGATTGTTCAGCTGGTTAAGTAGTTGACGGTGAAATATTTAAGCTTCCCGTTTGGCTGATCCGTCGACGCTCATCATCCCACGCTTCATGTGGAGTTATTCGTCAGTCGTTTTCCGGATCTCATTCCTGGCGTTGTTATTCTGTCGTGTGGTGGTCTATTCAATCCAGCGGACCTTGACTTATCGGTGATTTCTTCCTATTCTACTGATACGTTTTCCGTTTAATTTGTTCGCTTACGTTTTCAGCCTATCCGTTACTCTTACAACTCTTTGATACTACTATACTTTGACCATTTTTGTCATTCGATTGATTGGGTCGCCGGAAAATAGTGAATGGATCATTAGGAAAAGACAAACATTCGCTTCGCTCAACCAAATGCGAGACCAGAGAAAGTGGCACCGAGTTTATGCCAGGTCTCTTATAACAGGCGTACACAGAATGATCCGTAAGATCAAACGATCTACAAGATGGAACAAAAAGCCAGAAGTAAGCGCAGGAGCCAGGATGCTTCAGGTTGCAAAGTGAGATCGGAAGTACCATTAACTTCGTAACAATTAGGGCCAAGCTCCAGGTAGAAGTCTTTTCCCCATCTTGTAAACCCTTCACGCGTGGCCGATCACTCTGCCATAGTCAGGTCGCAACTGAAGATGTCGTCGACCGACGGCGATGGTAATAAAGGATAGAAATACGAGGCCACTAAAAAAGGTTGGATTCCAATGGTCAAGACTGTTGGAACGATTAAGAAAATATCGGAGCCAAACCGCATAGGGCTGGGGAGAAGAGATAGTTGAAAAGGGGCGATCCTTTCGGGTTCTCTGCCGAAAGGAAGCTTTATTACAGTGAGGTTATCTGGACGGATGTTGCAAGGAAAGAACCTGGCGTGTTCATGGACATATACCTGCAGCATCAACAAAAGGTGGGGGAGATTTGGGAGCGTAGCAACGGTTTCGATTTCGTGGCTAAGACCGAAGCATATCTCAAACATGAAACAATCTTGGGGAGCTGCCTAGCGGATGATTGGTTACATTGAACGCTCAATCTTCCTTCCCGCAGCTGGACTACATCTTTATAAACTATGCGTACGACCCCAACTTGAGTACTGCACGTTCATATACAGTCACTTGCGCAAGTCTGATAGGCTAGCTCTGGAAAGTCTCCAACGTGCATTTGCGAAAGCTTTATTGGGTTATCCGTCTTCTTTGAACTACAGAGAACGCTGTCAAACTCTTAAACTGGATCCTCTTTCGCTACAGCGTCTCAAACTGAGCCTTGTACTAATGTATAATCTAGTTTGTGACAATAAATTTACTGTCAAACTCGCAATTCGCCTTCAGCATAACTCAAAATACAACCTCAGGAACAAAGTGTTCAATTCCCGTGGAAAGCTCCGTTCAGATTTTTCCTAGTGAAATATACCTACATTTGGAGCAAATTCCCACATGCCATTAGAGCCAGTTATAATATACATTAATTCGAACGAAGCTTAGAAACTTTTCTAACATTGAAGAACGTCATGTCAACTTTAAACTGTGCCTGCCTGATGTAGCGTATTGCACAGAATGATTTTCATCGTTTTTCACCTTCTTCAAATTCAAATGTACACTCATTTAAATCATGTGAGTTGGTTCAATTAATAATACAAAACGTTACACATCCAAGGTCGCCAGCTCTGTCCTCTATCTGTGTTCAGTGTCGCGCGAGTACAGATTTTTGGGAGAATTAACGGCTAATGGAATCTGCATTCGTTTAAGCACAATTCCAAACTCATTCTTCGTCGGAATTATCTTCGTTGTGACTTCTAAAGTTATTTGGGAACTATACGACAGATTGCATCATTTGGATACTTCATTCCTTG
Source organism: Paragonimus heterotremus (assembly GCA_013368495.1). Taxonomy (NCBI): domain Eukaryota; kingdom Metazoa; phylum Platyhelminthes; class Trematoda; order Plagiorchiida; family Troglotrematidae; genus Paragonimus; species Paragonimus heterotremus. The sequence continues at coordinate 7,476 of LUCH01003539.1, forward strand.
TAATGGGACTCTGAACAACACGCCTTCACGTACTACTGTGAGTCAGTTATTTTCATTTTTTATCACTTATCGATTTCGTATTCACGCCTGAATTGTATATAACGTTTAGATCCACTTCACTGGAGGCGATATCTTTGAAGACGGATCTAACAACATCCAAACATGATCTAATCTAAAAACACCTGAAGGGAAACCTATGCCACATGATGCAACGCCACACACACTTCGAACTGATCAAAGTTATCAACTTCACCACTCGCGGTTTTTATCAATTTCGAAACGTATTATTTCTCCAGCAGGATACATCGGGTACATAGTTCTGCCCCAAACCTGCAGCTGAACAACAAAACCATAGCCAACACGTGGTAACATTATACACATACCCGTTAGTAGTAACAAAAACATCCGGGTGCGCTCTTACTCCATACTTAATGATTACCAGTTGTGTATAGTTACCGACTACTAGGCAATAGCTGTGCACGTTGAAACTGTTTGCTATATATATAACTTAACCTGTTCGCCTCATATGATTACATGTAAATCCATGCCTATTCCTATTCTAACAGTCCATCTGACAATCTTCCCCTGTTGCTAGTCTTCTTTTCCATTCTACATAACGGCGGGTTATACTAAATCGGAATCGGAATTCGGCTGTAGTCATATACTAGGAAAAGCTGTGAATCGATCGTTTTTCGCGTTAAACGATAACAGGTGTTTGTTAAAGAAATATATTTTATTAACAAACACAATTATAAATTTCGTATGAATGGTTTGGTCAGAAAATATCAGATTCCATTATTCGTCATACTTCCCATGATCATCCTTACGTTCTTCCGTTTATCACGTAATTTTGTTCTCCAATCTTGATTTCACAATACATTCTAACGCGAGGCAACATTTCATGAAGTCCTGATAATCGAAATCCCGCATTGGTTGTGCAATTCGCGGGGTCTGTGAAATGCCGTTGATTTTGAGGAAAAAACGAAGTCCAGTCCAGAAGATCGTCCATTTCTCCACAGAGATGGGGACTCTCCTATCTTCCTTTATTTTCACTAAAGTTTCTGCACATTTTTCCGGAACAGTCTGCGTCAAATGATGGCGAAATTATTTGACTGTTCACTTTCGGCTTTGGCTATAGCTACATGGTGGTAATCTGTGAGCGGAATCAGTTGCACAAAGCGCACGCGACCGCTTATATTGCTACAGATTTAAAATGACGTACACCGACTACAACGGTTCATTGAGTCCTTCATATCGGCCAACTTCTATGCTGTGTCATGCCCCCCTCTCACGGAACACCCCGAATGTACAGAAAATTTCCGGCTACATTCAGGTGGATAACACAAGTCCACCAGTTTTCAGTACTTACGATGGACCGATCACTATATGGTTGGCGGCATTAGATTAGATTAGATTAGCCTGTCACAGCGACTGAAGCCGAAGGACGCCTGCGCTTTAAACCATCACTCCAAGTGGCTTGTGCTGCACCACCTGCGGTTCCACTCACACACCACGTACCCGGTGTGAACCGAAAGGAAGAAAACCAGTAGGTGTGTGAGAGAGGCCTTTGTGTCCAGCTGGCCAATGCTGGTTGGCCAAGTAAATGGCTAGCGCGGAAAGGAAACTCCTGTCTCTCGGGAAATAAACCGTGTCAGAGACTGCAATGGCAAGATATATATCAGGGAGAAAGATGTACGAAAGGTAATACAAGGGGCGTTTCAGTATACGAGTGCATGCTAGTGCATTCCAGAGAGGATGGAGTTGAAAAACAAAACCCATAGTTGAAGGAAAAGATCAGACAGACGATCCATCATTCAGTGAACCAACAGAGCCCAAGAAAATGTTAAGTAGAAGATCACAGACACCCAAATTTCTGAAAAGAGGAGCGGATTAGTTGCCAAAAGACCATCGTCTTGGTTGATGTACTCATTAACAAAAACAGAACGAATATGCTGATATGACCTACCTGAGCCTAGCGTACTGGTTGTCTCTTCGCCGACGGTGCACTATGAGTACGCTGGTAACCTCCTAATCCCAAGCAGCCGGTGCATTCGCGGCCGCACACATCGCAACGCCGTATGGTCATGTCACCGCGACCTATGGCACCGATGGTTCCCTTGCGTACCACGCGCTTTCGTTCTCGACTGCGCAACAACAGCTCATTGAACTCGCGGTCGCCCGTCCGAATTGTATTCCTCCAAGCAGTTCGGTTCAACGCAAATCTTCTCAACATCCAAAATCAATTTTACAACGTGAAAGACTTACCTACACAACATCTTGGCATCTCCGCTTTTGACTGCCGAGATCTCCGTTACCTGATTTCAGTTGTTCGTGCGGCACGTGCTTTAGAATACGGTCGTCGACCATCCGACGGACTTGACCCAGCCAACGACGCTGATTCAACATCAGCAAGGATTCCATCCCGTTCGTGTCCACTTGCTGCAGTACCTCGGTGTTCGGAACCATGTCCGACCACCAAACATCCAAGATGCGTCTTAGACATTGCAAATGGAAGTGGCTCAGATAACGCACGTTCCGCTTATACAATGTCCTTACAGCAGTATAGACAGCGCCATCGACCGGTAGACAAATAGCCTAATGCTCGGCTTTAGGCTGTGGTTCTTCCAAACACGTCTTTCAAGACGTCCGAAAGCAGTACTAGCCTTTGCCACACGAGGTCTCAACTCGCGGTCCACGGACAGATCGCTGGATATATTGCTGACCAAGTAGCAGAAATCTGTGCAGATATAGACCACATCTCTACTGTTGCGAATTTGGGGTGAAGTTTTACAGACAGCATCTCCACCCGGAGAAGGCTGAAAGGAAGTAAATGTCTTAACCGTGTTGATATCCAGTCCAAACTTAGATGCCGCGGTCGCGAAGGCCGTGACCAATCGCCGTAGTTCGTCCTCGCTATGTGCGAACAGCGCGCTGTCATCTGCGTACAGAAGCATGCGCACCAGTGAGGTATGTAACCTGGTTGGAGCGCCGAAGCATCGAATATGCAGCAGGCTCCCATCCGTCAGGTACTCTACCTCAACGCTGTCCTCCTCAGAATCCTGAAAAGCAACTGTTAGCATGGCAGTCAAATATAAGCTAAATGGGAATAGAACCAGGACACAACCTTCCTTCACGCCAGTGACAATGTCAAAATCATCAGAAGTTGATCCACACGATTGCACCTTCGCCTTCCTGCCGACATGCAACAATCTAATTAAATTGACGAATTCATTTGGACATCCAAACTTACCAGGCACCGTTCACAGCGCCTTGCGGCTCACTGAGTCGAACGCCTTGGTGAGGTCGACAATAAGAGGTTACAGGGGCTGGTTGCATTCTCGGCACTTCTCCTGAAGCTGTCGAACAGCAAACACCAGGTCGGTCGCACTCCGTTTCGCCCGGAATCCACATTGCTTATCAGGAACATTGACCTCTAAGACGTCCGTATTCAGCCGGTTCGAAAGGACTCCGGCAAGCACCTTGCCTGCGCAGCTCAGCAGACTGATGCCCCGACAACTGTCGGGGGACTGTTTGCTACCCTTGCCTTGGAACAATAATAATAATAATGTCATATTTCTCAACGCACCTGTGAGAAAACACGCTCAGATGAGCGTGATCAGTACACGCATTTCAACATGAAACCCATAACTTACACATAATTGTTAGTTGTACAATACATCAATAATGG
>LUCH01003539.1:13817-29277 GCA_013368495.1 Paragonimus heterotremus
ACAACATCCTTGAGATCTTGTGGCATCGCCTGCTGCTCGCAGATGGAGTGAACCTGCTGGAGCAGTGCACATTCTATCACCAGCCCGCCATTCTTCAGGATTTCGCCTGGCAATCAATCTTCACCTGCAGCCTTACCGTTGCAAAGTTGACTAATCGCTTTCTGCAATATTGGTAAACCAGGAGCGAGAGCAAGTGAAGGCTTGATGGCCTGTTGTGGCAAGCTGTTTACGGTCACCCAATCGATGGTAGCAGAACGATTTACTAGGCTACCAAAGTGTTTGCGCCAGACTTTCATGATGTCCCCTGGCTGGGTGCACGAACAGCCGGTGTCCACGTCTACCAGAGCTTTGGTGGACTGGATAGATGGGTCGAATATCGCTTTGGGTGAATAGTATAAGTCTTTATGCTGTCGATGGCCTGCGAAAACCTGTATCTGCTCACACTGCTTCACCCACCAGTTGCCCTTGATTCCACGAACAAGCTCGGCCAGTTGACTGAAATACTTCGGAACGCCACCTTCTTCGCTTCATTGCTCGGATCCACTGCGGGGGCAACAAACGCGGTATTCTTCTGCCGTACTAGTTCGGCGATAACCGCATTGTTGTCGTCGAACCAGTCTGGACGTTTTTGGCCTTTTATCCCAGTCTTCTCGGTGTCTGTCGTCGTGATTCGTTCCTTAATGGACTGTCACATACCCTCGGGGGTAATGGATACAGGAACGTCGTGTTGCCGAGCAGCAATTGCACATTGAAAAACAGTCTTCGTCTTGCAGTCTTCCAGTCTTTTTATATCCAACTTCCGCCGTTGTCCGGAAGATCTATAATAGATAGACTTACGTACTTGGACAAATAATTTGGTCCTGACCAGTCCATGATCGGTGCTACATTCAGCGCCGCGCATCACTCGCATGATACGCACTTCGCGAATATCGCGCTGTCGTACAATCACGTGGTCAAGCAAGTGGTGATGACCGCTTTGTGAATGGGTTCAAGTCGTGATGTCGCTCGCGTCCAGCTGGAATCGGGTGTTCGTGATAGCCAGCTCGTGAGTAGCGCACAGGCGAAACAGACGATCACCATCCTCATTCACTGAACCAATGCCGTAGGGTCCGAGGACTCCTAACCAAGCTACCGAGTCGCGCCAGACTCGAGCGTGCAGGACACCCAAGGTAAACAGTCAATCAGTCACCGGCACCGACCGGATTGTGGCGGACAGTTGATCATAGAACTGGTCCTTTGTGTCATCAGCGTGACACATAGTTGGACCACAAACACTAACAAATGTTGCACACTTACCTCGGCCGAGTCGCAGGTGCATAGACAGCGTTCGAGGACTGATACCGTGCGATTTGCCTATCATCAAAGCAATGATGTGATCAGCGACTGCAAAACAGACACCATGCTCCCGAACGCCGTCTGTCGGGTAACCTGTCCAGTAGAAGATGTACCCGGCACCTGCTTCCCATAACCTACCTTGGTCCGCAAGCCTCGTCTCGCTCAAGGCTGCTACGTCGATCCCATAGCGACGCAGTTTCATCGCGACCAGTGGAGTGCGCCGTTCTGGCCTCCCGCTAGAGCTTCATAGATCCAGCAGCGTGCGCACATTTCATGCTCCGACACAGAGTGTCTTGCATCCACCGGCTTGTGTCAGGTTGCTCTTCGGGCTACTGAAACTTGAGTGAGATTTATGTGTTCGGAGATTAATATTTAGGGGAAATTATGAGGGTGAGTGATTGGCAGTAGCATATTTTTGCCTATGCACCCTGCCATGTGCAGCAGATTGGGCGACCCGGTTTATCCTGCTCGACGGCCGATACAGTTTATAAACAATGAAGACGTCACGCTTCTGCTCTGTCTCCTAAGCGCTATAGCTAATGATTCAGCGAACTCAGCGGCAGCTGAGGAGTTCAATCTGCCGAACATTTCTTGAGACTATGGAATGAGGTATTTTCGAAGGAATATTCTTAGACTGACTGCACTCTTACTTCTTAGGTCAACGTCTTCAAGGCCCTACTCGGTTTCAGCGCGGGCACACACAATCTGTGGTGAACGAGTGAGTACGCGCTAGACCCTCGTCCACTAACAATTTAGTACACCTTTTCTGAAGAGCAGTTGAAACATGGTTCCAACATGCATTGAACTAAACAACGCGGTGGGATTTGGAAACAAGCCATATATTTCAAGGAATCTTCAGAAATATGATTAATATTTCGACCTGGCCCCGTCTTGGACCAACAGCAGCCACCAAGAGGAGGAAAGAAGGAAGCGCGAGGTGGGCAAGGGCCCACCCGGCGGCACTCAAAAGCGCGCCAAGCGAAAAATGAGTAGAACCTTCGAGTGCGTTGAACAACGTTCGAAAAGGTTCTGGTAAAGAGACCTTGTAGAATGAAATAATAAACGAGTCGTTAGGAAAAAGACAAGCATTCGCCGCATGTAACTAGTTGCAAGACAGAAGAAAGTGTCACTGAGTTCGTATCAGGTTTCCTATAACAGACGCACACAGAATCATGCGTGCAGAACAGAAATTCAGGAAAACATGGTTGCAACCGGGATCCTTAAAGGTGCCACATGGTCGCCGGTCACTACACATCTAATGGGCCTCATTGTCTTGGCGAGTTAAACATCACTGAGCAAAACCTGACGTTACACAGCGAATTTATGAGAGACCCATGAATATCTGGCAATATTTTGGTGGTATCGCTCAAGATTTTGAAAATCATCGGTTCTGCGACAAAAATGATCACGAGAGTTAGGAGATTTATTCTAACAGACCGTTAACTGGTTTGTCCTTTATTTGGCACCAAGAGAGAAAATAATCATGGTGAGAGTTGTGATGGTACATGTGCGTTTTCATCTGGAGTAGCCTTTTATGTTCTACTACTAGTTAACTTCCTATGTTGATGGATGATTTATGGTGTATGAATTTGATTTCAGGTGATGGATAGTTCACAAGGACTCAAGGATCTATTCGAGGATAGGAAATTTTCTAGCTTTCAATAGTTTCGAAGTTGTTCGGAAGAATATATATATATTTGTAGAGTTTACATATTTCAACGGGGTCATCAACCGCCGTACTATCTTTAGGAGTTATAAGATTTATAAGGATCCCTTACGGAAGTTCGCCTTCTTATAAGCTGCATTAGTCTCACGCCCCTTTACTCAATGCCAAGCGCGTGCTTTTCCTAGTTTGCATGAGGCAGTTGTGCTCTGTGTTCTGCGTGTTTTAACATACTGCTCATTCACATTACTACAGAGAAGTCCAGTGTTCTTCTGTGCATCAACTTGAGTGGTTACGTTTGTCAATCGCTTTTGCAGTTAAGATTCTACCTTGTACACAACAATCAACGCGTTCTCATTTTATTAGTTGGGCCAGAATTCCGACACAAAAGGTAAAGTGTTTGATAAATTCCTCGTTACCTTTGGGTCAGATGTAAGAGAACTTATTCCAATTCCTCGTTACTTTTGGGTCTGATGTAGAAAAGAACTTATCCCAATTCAGTGATGTTAGTAAGGAGAAGAAGGTAGTCCTATCGACGTATTTGATCGGACGGTAGAATTCAGCCGTCGGTTTTATATACGTATTGAAGTCAAACTGACGCCTTACGATATTATGGTCACTTCCCGGAAGTTGTTTCAGAAAGGATCTCTCTACGGACGAGATACATTTGTCGAATATGAGATCCGAAATGTTTCTGTCTTTTGGGCTCTAAGACATGTAGGTTCCACCCATTCAGTTGAGTGCATGAAAGAAGCTCAGCTTGCTTTGCAGGAGCTGTGACTATGGACAAGGAGAGATTATACACGTTGAAGTTTCCACCTATTTTTGTTTGCAAAATATGTTTGATACATGACTTATCACCTATGCAAGGTAAATCAAGTCACTGATAGTAGCATTAGGAGGTCGGTAAATGCATCCAACCAGTAGGTCGCGAGAATCTATAAAGACCACTAACCACAACGAGTCCTCAATTTTAATAAGACTGGGCCCGTCAAGTGTAACTGCGGAAAATTGCTCTTTTAGGTAAATGATGCACCCACTGTCTCTTCCTGTGAGAAGATCCCTACAAAATATATTATATCCTGCAAGGCTTAGTTGTGCGTGTGGTTTATCAGGGGAGCACCACTTCTCAATGATGAGAATGACAGAGAGATTAGGCAGAAAGACAAAAGATCTAAAGATGTGCATCCTACAAATCAATGATCTTACGTTCATGAGTAATGAATTAATGGAAATCTTTCTGTCAGGCACAACATTTAGGCTCTCAAAAAACTCCATGACTATGGGTTGATCTCCTGAAGGCCTTTGAGGTTCAGCGTACAATGTGATACATGTAACTTCATAACTTCACCCAGTTCCTGGCTACCATACTGCCATACTGGCAACCAAACCACATAGATTAAAGCACACCTGATGCCTGGAAATCACCTTTTGCTTTCGTATCTGCTTTCCACGGTGTCGCCAAATACTTAGTGTCACAGGCTCCATGTGGTGTTGATTACAAAATCTCACATTTAAATCAGCTGTCAGCAAGTGTTTAATGCATTATCGATTGCACAACCTGCGGAAAAATATTTCAAAACTTATATTTTGCATTTTCTTCATTCTTTTGTTGTTAAAACTCCTTATATTAACGAAATTCCAAATTTTAGCTATTTGGTCAACGTATTTTCTCATCTAAATATCGCAATTAGTTGAAGACCCTGAGAAAATCCTTTACCACATCAAGACGAACTTATTTCTTACATCAAAATTTCATACCTTCTAAAATAATTCGTCGGTTACCATAGTAAATGTATTGAAACACACAGTAACTGTCTACTCTTGTGGGCATTTACTCTCTGCGGATAGCATTCAGCAAAACAGTGATCGCTGTGTTCCAAGCTTCAAAGTTCGCGCACCCAAAACGTCTCCCATGGAAAAAGGTAGCAGTAATTTTGTCTGAGAGGGATGCAGTTCTGTGCATGCCTTTAGATTCTGAATGAGTGGAAGATTTAGGCAGAAGACAAGTAGAGAATGCTCGATGAAGGGCTTATAGGACTTATTGGCCAGTTTACACACATATTACGTAGAAGAGCTGGGAATCATTCCTTTTGGCTCGGACTAAAGGTGCGCAGAACGCTTGCCAGGGGAACAAATGCTGGGAGAAGTCGAAAAGCTATCGCGATTGTGTAAAGCATAAACCCAGTTAAAACACAGCTTGCAAAGCCCAAGGGTTGGTAATGTACCGCTTCGAGGCAGGCATTGCGCACCAATCAACTACATCTTCGAAGCATTTTTACTCGTATGCCTAATCAAAGAAACCTGCAGGCGAGAAGTGGGGGCTGCTTGGACAAAAGAGTTAAACCAGTCACTGAGGGAACGAGGAACGTCTACCTTCTCCGTGAATTTTCCTAAATGGTTCACAAGAAGAACGATGTGAACAAGTTTCCATCGTAACTGATGTAGTCCGGGCGTTACCTCAAAATGAATAATATACTTCTCGTTGAGAAAGAGCTTACAAAGTTTCTAGACCCCCTTAATTCCTCAAAATCTGCAGGAGTTGTTGACAACTATCCGATCATATTTAAAACACTGACGAGATTTCTGCTGTGTTCATTACGGCAGATCTCTACAACATCCTGGAATGAGGGGAGAATTTTAGACCCGTGGCGCGTAGCCACTGTGGCCGCCATTCATGATGCAGTCACCAGGGAAAAACAAAATAGCCACAAAACAGCGAGTATGGCAAGCACAGTGGGAAAACGTTGGCAAAACCAAGTCAGGGAAACCGTCCCAAAATATTTTGTTGAAAACCATGTACTTAGCATTGCACGACGCAATTTTGAGAAAGAAATATATTGTCTCTCTATACTTTTTCTATCACAGATGGGGTCAGGATACGAGTAGACGAAGGCGAGAAAGTCGAAGTTCTCTGCTGGGGTTTCAGAAAAGCATTCGATTCAGTAAATCACCGTTATCCTATACACAAGTTGGCATGGCATGCTAGCTTCCACTAAATGTTTGACTGGATAGAAGGTTACTGGTGAAACAGGGATTTAAAATGACGGTTGGAAACGAGATATGCGCAACCAATGATGGTAACCTCAAGGGTCCGTTCTGGGTCTTCTCCTGTTCCTAAGGTTCGTTAATGGTCTAGTAAAGGGGCTTGATAACACAAGCTTTGTTTCAGCCGATAATGTTAAGATAGAAGGGTCAGTGAACCGAGCCGCCTCAACACATGATCTTGAGTCGATAGCGGAATGGTTTCTTAAGTGAGAACCTCCACAGAATGCCGACAAGCGCCAAATCGTAACAGGAAGCTGTTAACCTCTAGAAATACCCGGCCCACGGAGTCCATTCACCACTGAATGCGTTCCACTAGCCCCAGACGTAGAAGTGTTAGCCAAAAACGACTTCAAGTCCTCAGCTCATTTAGAAGCGGCTGCACACGGAACTCACAGTGAGCTACTAAGACTTGAAAATGTTTCGTCTACCAGGCAGCCGGCAGTATTTGTCTTTGCATAAAAACCACAGCCTTGCCCCATCCGAAGTGCTGCGTACAGGCGAAGGCACCCTAACTACGTTAAGATACCCGGTGCATTCAGAGAGCACAACAAGTTGCAAACCGAGCGATAATAGGATTGAGAACCGAACCCTACCAAGACCTAATCAGGAGCTCAGACTATACTACAAAGAGAGAAAGAGGAGGAGGAGGGGTGTACCCACTGAGAAATACGGAATTTCGAAAGACACCAACGGTCGTGAGGAGAACAGATTCGTTCGGACAAAAAAGTTAAAATGGTACTAGTTACTTGACTCGTACGTCTAGGTTCCCCAGCCAGGTATTAGCTCGAATCGTAAGTGGTAATGATGATACAGTGAACTTGCGATCAAACTTTCAGAAATTACCCGTTTCAGGGGTTCGGCTCGAAAGTCATTCAAAAGGAAAACGGTAATTTTGGCGAGAATCCTCAGGTTTTAAATAATTTTGGGAATTTTCAAATCCTAATTTCAGTAAAATACCTAAGGCACATCAATTATAAATGAACGGCGTAAATGTAAAAATTGGATTACATCAAATAAACCCAAAAAGCACCAGCTTTGTGTTAAAAAAGTTTTCCATCATCTTCGTGAAAACAACCCGTTATTGGCGTTAGCTCATTTTTGAAGTCGTACAAATGCGCTGATTACAATTTTCTAGATGAAATACGTCATCCTGCAGTCTGAGAGCGCTTCATTTTGCGGCGTTTTGAAGATATGACGGAAATGGCAATATATGACCGCACAATGTTGGCCTTGCATTTCAGCAGGAACACCGGCACGTTTGACGGTGAAACATGTATGACATCGCTTCCAGCTTCCTCGTTCACATATTATTCATACTATTTCTCTTTGTTCGCGAGATTTTAGGTGGATACTGGTGGGCGAGACGTTGCTCTTGGAAATGGTTGGGAATGACGCTATCATATGGTTGTTTCCATCTCCGGTGTATATGGGACGGCGTAAAACATAAGTATTATGTCCCACTCTATCACCGAGAACCTTCACAAGTCAATTGCATTTGCTTCACTGTGTTGTGTTCAACTAGATTGAGGTCCCGTGGCAGTCATGCTAAACAGTATACGGAAACATGAACTGAAGCTGCCTGCCGATCACTGGGAGGTATTCCTTCCAGTCAGTTACAACATGATGCTTAGAAAGCCAAGTGCGTATAACGGTGCAGAGAAACATTCCATACAATATAACAACCAACGCAATCAAAAATAATGACTACCGTGTACCCCAGACGCTTCAAATACAAATTTCTAATCACTTCCCGCATGTTTGCTTTCCAAATTGTTCATAGTAAAAGTCATTCGGAAAGAGCGATTACTAATGTGAACGCGTACCGTACTCTCAAACGTTGATCACAGTGCACGGGCCATAAAGCCATCTTCTAGTGGGACAGCCGCCACTCAGAGTGCCTTTGTTTGATATCCCGGTGTGATTATTCTGGAGACCCAATTGAGAACTACTACTTTATCCTGAACAAACTGAATTTGTACATGAATTCGTCTGAAAAACTCGCGTTGCACGCTTGTCAATCGTTCCGTTGTATTATCGCTCCGTCCCATTACTTGCCCGTACGTCGAGTTATCATGTCAACAACATATTTTTGTCCGACCTTCACGTTCTCAACCGGTTGTCTTGGTTCCGCTTGATCTTACGCGCTAGACAACTTGAGTTGCGCGTTCGGCAACCGGAAGCCTTGGACACTTCCAAATGCTATCTCCGAGTAACTTGTGCCTTCGCCGTCAACCCCTCGCATTAACGTTGGAAAATTAGCGTGGAGCTTGCTGGGACACACGTACATCGTGAAAAAATTGACTCAGCTGCGGTTTGTTTTGAGTTAGCTCTAGAAATTTGCGTACAACAGAAATTTGTTGATGAATTACACCTTCTTTTATTACTTCTCTATAGATACTGATTACATGTGGAGTGATCAATTTTAACTTTTTCAAAATTTCCGCCGGAACTGTGTGGCTGTTTGAGTTTTCTGTCTAAGGCGGTGTTATTTCATTTTCACCGAAACCGCACATTCGAAGAAGGCTCCAGCTTTGGGCAAAAACCGCCGAATTACTTCTGCCGTACGAGGTATGTCAGAAACTGCCTAGGGTTCCGGCACAGTCGCTCATCAGCCCGGGCGGATCGATTCACTTTGACGGTGGTAGGGAGGTTCAAACAGCCTCCTCTTTGAAAATGAGCTATTCATCAACGATAGTTAAAGGTATTGGAGGCGGTGGGTAAGAATTGCTTCATGATTGTTCGGCATACAGTGACGGAAAGGACTCAGGTGAACAACGGTGTTGGTTATTTCGTCGTATTTCCAACAAGACTCACTAAACGTTGGTTTTTAATGTCATACCCAGTTGCATCTTATTTTCTTTTATCTACATAAAAGGTGTCCTAACGCCAGTTATTAGGCCTTATAAATTCTACCTTCTCCCTTGGTATCGCGTTCCGTATTGCCCAGGATCACCAGATTATCCTCTCGTAACTTCACCAGTAATAGCATGATCGGGCCCCATCTACATACGTTTCCATGAGGTAACCACAGCTGTCAACAAGAAGTTGAGACTGGTAACTGCTGCGACACATGTAACGTTTAATATCGCCGACATACAGTTACCAAAAAGATCGGGCTTTTGTGCTGTATGCACAAAATTGGATTATGAAACGAGCATGCCTTGTATTATCGTTTTTATCGTTGGGCATAAGAGTCTAGGCCATCCTGTCTGACTACCGTTAGTATCAGAAGACAGTTCAAGCCAGGAAAAACAGAATGGGGAATCGTCTAGTGCTTGTCAACATGAGCACGATCAAGCTGGAAACCGTTTGAGTGGACAGGCGCTGCTCGTCGATGGCTCTCAAAGATATGCTGTTCAGGTAAACCATGATAAGGCCAAGATATATCTTTAGGGACATCATCGGACGGGAAATATTCAGGCGAGGGTTGCGACAAGAAGAGGTCCCAAAACAATGGGGCGAAATGGTATAGCGTCTCCTCCCGCCATATTGATAGGCAAAAACAAGTGAATATACTGGATGCTTCCACAGCATTTCAGCAGTGGGTCGATGAATAGGCAAGGACCTTTCGGTCATTATAAAGGGGTAGATGCTTCGTGCACATGACCACCGCACGCTTAGAAAAGGCTGGCCAGGTAGCCATGGTTAGAGGGCAAAAGTTGGCATTTCATGGAATACCAAAACCAGTAATGAGAATAGGCCAGCAACAAGAGCGTGCTAGGCCATGTGATCAAGCTTTTGCGTGGCGCAAACATTCCAGAACATGTGCGGATTAAGAGGTTTCTGAGGTTGGGGAAATAGTAGAGGATTGCCTCGGATATCCGCAATACTAGAACTTTGTTAGTTGAGTTTGTTAACCGTCGACAGTGAGACAGTTTCTTGTCATCAGCAAGGACCGTCGGAGACTCTACAAGAGGGTAGATCATGGTAATCCCAGATAGCTCATCTAAGACGAGGAAGGATGCAGCGTCTTCAGCTGGACAGCAAACTGATGTTTTACCATCGCCCAAGCTGCACTCCGGGGAAATCTGCATGTGTACATCAAACAGCTTCGATGCTCAGAGGTCCCGCTTCAAAACTAACGCACTGGCGCATTTGTCCAGTATTTTCTTGAAAAGTGGACACAAGGACTAAGCAAGGGCATGCAAACAAGAGCAGGATAAAGTAGGCGTTGCCTCGAAAGGCCCGTCTACTCTAAAACAGTTGGTTTTACTAATCAGAAAATGGGGCATGCCCTCAGACGGAGCGCCCGAGCTCGTTTTCTCCCACAACCTCCAGTTAATCTCAGGGGGAATATGTGAGAGCTTATCATTTACGGTCTTCGTTGACACATACAACGTTGGAAACAAGTGGGGAGAACTCTCAACCGTTATCATGGATGTAGATTTCTTAGTGGTTACACAATCGTGGCTGAATCCGGAGAAGGGTCTTGAAAACCTCTCTCCACCAGAATATAGTAAGTAGCCGGCGGATAGGCAAGGTGGACGGATTGGAAGAGGGTCCTTGGTTTTAGTGTTTAAGCATCACTAATAACGGTCTGGCAGGGCACTCATATCACCGAAAGTGCAAATGGTTGTACTTTTCGTGAAAATGTTGAAAGTAGCGATGTTGGTAGCGTGTGTCCATAAGAGCCACTTGGCGAAAAAATCTGAGGATGATTAGCCGCTGACAGTTCTGGGTGGTCATGCATGCCGAATGCATAAGATCCTTCTTCTTAGAGACTTCAAAGCGCCCAAAATGGACTGGATAGGTGAGCGTGCACCAGAAGGGTCCTTCGGTGAATCTCTCCATAAATTTCTATGCAACAAACCTCTGGTTCATTACGCAAACCAGTAACCACGACGGAGGCTTGGTCAAAGAAAAGCTGTGCTGGACTTGATGATGACTGAGAATCAGGAAGAAATAGACAACCTCGAAATTCCCGTTAGCAACCGTTTAACTCTCAGGTAAGTAACCCGGGACTACAGGGGAATTAACAACGACGACATGGCCAGTGAGGCGGAATTAAAGGTATGGCCAAAACGTGGACAGGAAGACGATGTTGAGATAATTCGAGTCGAGCTCAAAACTGGTTTGGTGGAACTGGCTATTAGTTTTGTTCTATTTCGAAGGGCTATCCGTAGCGAGAAACCACCGTGAAGTAAGCGCAAAATGAGTAGGTTTCAAACTATGACGAGTGAGGCTTGGGAAAGATTGACCGCACAGAAGAGCACGAGCGCTATCTGTAGTATAGACGGGCGCAGCGCAGGGTCAGGCTGGTTAAGCGAGAGCGCTGACTGGCAGACCAGCCATATAAGCCAAACGAAACTCAGAAGCGCATCAAAATTTCGCTCACTCCAAAACCCCAATCGGAGTATCCGTTAGGTTTACCAGTAGCAGACAAGGAGTGAACGGGTCTATTGAAGTAGAGTAGGTCCAACAGTTATTTCGATTCATTGTGAGGGTTCATATAAAAGATGCTTGCAGGCAACCGAACTTTGACTGTGCACCTGATCTACCCATTGAGGAGGAAGTCGTGATCATTGCTGGCAAGGTGAGGGTCGGTCCACCAAGCTGAATGCTACGAGGGCAGCGGGCCCAAATGACATATATAGGACAATTCTAAGACGACTTGCGGGTGCATTGGCTGCCTCTTTGGTTGGTTTATTCGACAAATCGCTCAGTGAAGTCAGTCTAGCAGCAGGTTGGATATTAGCTGCCGTCACACCGATGCACAAAAGGGGCAGCGAGGAAGGGGCCTCAAAATGCAGTTCCATGAGACTTACGTCAGTTGGCTTGTAAAAGCTTGAGCGGATCTCAGGGGACAAGATAACGCAACATGTCACCAAGTAAAGACTGTTGGCAGTGCAGCAACATGGCTTTGTAGGTAAGATGTCTTGTCTCTCTGAATTACAGGATTTTCCAGATAAAATTACTCTGGGACTTGGACGCAGAGGCTATTTCGGGGTCTAATATTTAGATTTCAGAACAGCATTCGACTCCGTAAATAACAGCAGTTAAATAGTAACATTGAAGGCTTTGCATATATCTCCTGGTGTTTCAAAATGAGTGGAGTCGTTACAGCATACTAGGAGTTTCTATGTGCACGTGGAGGGTTCCAATGTACACACTGTACATGCCACCAGTGCTGTTCTACAAGCGCCAGTTTTAGACTCCGTGCTATTCCCGAAGTACACAAATTATCTGGCAAAAAGGATCAACAGTCCCTTCTACATGTCCGCGGATGATGTGATACTCATGAGACGCCCGAACGCGTCTTTCATACAGCGAGACCTCGATGAAATTCACCCGTGGACAGTTCACCGGGAACTCCCGATAAATTTCGCGGAATATAAAATGCTTACAGGTGTCGAGACCGATGACTGTCTTAGATCGATAGGAAGGTCTGGGCAACGTGTGCTCATTCAAAAAGCTACTGAGATGAAGGATTTAGGATTATAGGTCGATGGAGGCTTCAACGTGTCAGCTCAGTCTGTGTTTTGCCGCCCGTAGAACAAATCGGGCGCTACTAACTACCAACTATAAACTCAAGGAACACCAGCGGTTTTTTGCCTCCGTATAAGGCTCACGTGAGGCCACATTTATAATATTGTGGACAGACTCGGTGTCCTTATATGGTCAATGATGCTGAGTTCCCACAGAGGATGAAATGAGGACGAAATATAGATCTCATGGAAGTATTGAGGATCCTGAGTGGATTATCTGAGACAGTTGAACAGCCGCTTACTTGTAACGAAAACTCACCACTTAGAGAGCATGAGTTTAACATTGTGAAGGGATGAGCTAGGACTCAAATCCGAGCCAACCTTTTCTCATATAGAGTTGAAAACAGTTGGAACAAACTAACATCCGATATGATGTTCACCACTACGGTTACCAACATTGGTGCAAGGTTGGTGTTTGTTAGCTGACAGTTTTTCCGGATTCGAAGTGATGGTAAGGTAACCGGGACCTACTTAACCTAATGGCACCCCACTGTCCTTGCTCTGTCTACATCTTTATTATGCTTCTCACCTCTTTATTACCAGCTATAGACAATTTACGTGAGTCTTCTTCAGTTATTTTTCACTCCCTAACTGCTCTTCCTCTTTTGTAACCAGCGGGTTGTTTTTCTCTTGTCACCTAGGAGTCTGATGGAGATTATGGTGGACCAGCATTAGCTTCCATCCTGTCTACTAATCCGAGTAGGTTGTGTTTGCTGACGGCAGTTTTAATGCTGCTTCCCCCATCATTCAACCGACAGCAACCAACAGATCGCCTGCGTAGTCTTGATGGGTACTAGACCAAGGATATTCATGCTGCTTATCAAATGATGTACTGCGTTTTACATATTACCAAAGATGCCCAACAATATTGAAGAAAAGTTTTTCTTTTCTGCCCGTCGAAGTGCGTTGTGATCATCCAGGCCCATTGGTGCAAAAGACTGGAAATCAGCCAGCTCTTAGTTTCAAGTCCGATCCGAACTGAACTGAAGTCCTATGTTACTTTAATGAGCCACATATTATGACCTTGGATGAACTCGTTCCGAAGCACGCTTTTATCTCGAGGTCAGTGGATTAAGGTGAAAATGAGGCAGCTTTATTGATTCATACCCGAAAAATGTTTTTTTTTGAACGGCACAATAATGCGTTTAATCACCCTGAATCGGAAATTTATCACTGGGTGGGTTTAGAAGTAAACCAACATTAAGTACATATGAATATATATACACACACGGTGTACATATATATATGTTGGACATTGTCATTTACCTACATATACAGATATACCTGTGAGCTCTGTAAATTCTCAACGAGATTTTCTGAATACGTTATGGCTATATCCTGCTTAGCAGCTGGGATATTCCACTGGAAACGCGTGCTAAAACCCAGTTTTATACGAGAAGTGGAATTTCTACATGTTCAGTGAAATTTCCCAACTCATACTCGATGTGCTCATGAATGAATCCTTTACTTACTGAAACAACTGTGAGTTCTCTAACAGATTGTCAGAGTAAGTCATTGTTGTATCCCGCTTATTAGCTGAGGTATCCCACTTGCGTAGCCTGACTGGTGAGGTAGGACAAGCTGAAGGAGCAGTGATAAGTGTCCAAACATTGAGTACAGGTTGGCGTGACTCGTATGCCCGAACGAAAGCACGGAACTGCTGTAAGCCTGTAAGCGAGAAGTTCTCCTCGAAGTCGTTTGTTCAGCAGGTCACCTCGTCTCCGTTTCAGCGAGCGTCATGATTTCACGAGTAAACTCACAATAGTGATGGCAAAAAATGGTAAGGACGGCAAAAATAACCAAGAACACACAACTTACCTGTCCAGTTTTTGTGCATTTTTCCACGTTGAAATGAGTTTATAGGCTTACCTCATGATTACAATTTTATAAAAAGCTTAGCCCTCATATTTTAACAACGGTTCAATCGTCGGAGATATACTCAGGTTTTCCTGCTTGATTGCGTCCAAATTTAAACAAAAACATAGCTTTCCACGTATGTAACGTCGATTTTCACTATGCTGCATCATCAATTCTCCGAAATTATTTATACTTCAGCCAAGAATGCTAGTTGCAGAACGTGATTTCCCCAACATTCGCCGTTTGGAAAAATACTTTCAAACAAACCCCGGCTTCGGTAGCGTGGTATCTGTTGCAGAAATTGAAATGGACGAATTCTGCGTCATGGGTTGATATATGTTTGTTTAAATTGACCATCAGTTAAAAACGGCGCCATTGCACATCTTTTACGAAATTCGGTGTGGATGATGCTCCTGTGGTGAATTACTTGTGACGATGTCAATACCAGGATGTTGGAGTAATGTTCAATTTGTTATTTCATCATTTCCTTTCATTCATTATTTTATTGTATTGCTTATTTTCTAAATTGTAAGAAATGGATTATGTTGCGACCTTCAAAGCGATGTTTGAGAATCGCTAATGTCCCACATTCTCACAGTTCCAGGAGTGGCTTCAGTAGTATATGGATGAAGTGGGCGTTATTTCTGTGCGTGGGACGAGCCGTAGGTGAAAAACTGCCTTGAAGTACGATAAGATAAGGTTTCATGTTGTCCTTTTCAGCGATGGATACACGGGTTCGAGTCAGATGCCCCAGGGTCCCGGGACCAGTATGATTTTTTGTACAATGTCAAGCGAGCGTCTGTTGACCTGAAAGGCATTAATCGAGAACAGGGTGTAGCACCGCTGTTGAGAATTACGGTAAATATCATAAAATAAACTGTCATTTCCATAAATGGCCTTTTGGAAAATGAGAGTCAAGTAATGCTTTGAAGCGATCGTTAGAAGCGCTGCTGACGACCTCAGCAAGAAGACTGTTCCAGAAGTTAACAACCTTATAGGCAAAGAACTGCTGCCTGAAAAAGGTCCGAGGACGAAGCTTGAAAAGCTTCATGAACTGATCAACGAGGCCTAC
>LUCH01003539.1:61380-74584 GCA_013368495.1 Paragonimus heterotremus
ACTCACCATCGGTAGGCGTTATCAATCGTAATTGTCCTTTGATAACCACTGTGTTGTCCGGCGGGAAGTCGCGATAAACGGTGGCTTTCAGCCCGGAGAGGTTTTACTTGGTGGACGGCGGCCTAGTAATCACGTATCAAGCATCATCTATGTCGCAAGCCACAGGTAATGCATTCGCTGTCTGTTTCTCTGCCATTCGAAAGGGAAATCTGTGCTGTTTGTACGGCAGGGGAGTCCACCACTCTTCTTAGCTTAGCCAGATTGGACTCGAATTGGAAAGCTGAATATAATTTAGCGGCCGAGGACAAAGCACATCGTGGGCAATATGGATTGCTTCATGAAAATTTTAAGTCAAACTGTTTGCTTCGTGGATGCCTGCAAACTGTTACGCGGTATTCCCCGACTTTGTACTATTTAACCTGGCGGAATTTAACGCATCTGACAGAGTGCGTTATAAATAGAACCAAATGGAAAAGTTCAAGACACTTTCCATGTTCACCATATCGCAGCGTCTGCATCAGTGTTCCAGGGTCTGGGCTCAACTCAGGATGAGGCGATCGAAGTTCAATCACATGTATACGCTTGTTTATTTGGGACACCCTTGTCCTTGATGAATTTCTTCGAAGTACTTCTCTTGCCGTCGGCGTACTTAATGACTCTGTCTTAACAACATTCTGAATAAGTGATTGGCATACCAGCGAAAAAAATCGCTGTGGACTGTAGGGCAGATTTGTCGTTAGTTTCAGTCAAACATTTGATGTCACTGACAGCACTAGGCACGTGATCATGAAGGGGGTCAGGAAAATTAATGATGGGTTCATTACAAACATGCGCAGGACAGGCTCCAGACATGGATTCATCATGAACATGACGGTTTGAAATACGAACCAACCGTCTAAGGTAGGAGTAGGTGACGCTACATAATTTTAAAGAATCAATGAATAGACAGGCGTAAGTGCTTGGCTGGCATGCCTGGATGATGCTGATTTTGAAAAACTACCAGTAAGCATAGCAGAGAACATGCAAGCCGGTCGTGCGCAATTAGTAACGCAAATTTTGAGTTTTCATCGTCAGACGTTAAAACAACATATTAGGATGTCACAATGTAATTGACTACACTGTTTTCCTTCATGATATGTGACAGGTTGAAGCACAACAAACTCCGAAGAATAAACTCATTAACAATTTACGGGCTATCGCATCAACCGTTACATTAACTATACTCATGTGACACTCATCTAACACTTGATTGTAGCAGCATGCGGACTGGGGTGGAAGGCAGCACAACTTATTCCATGGGTGGGAAACTTATGGGGGAAATTATCCTGAAAAGTGCTGATTTTCCAGGCATAGCGTATTAAGACCGTCAGATTCAGCAAAATTAATACTTTATTTCATCGATACAGTCCACTTCTCGATGTGAAATTTGTTTAAATGGTGTCCGGAATCTGTTGGGTCCCGCAGGCGTCACCTTGAAAGTCATTTAATGGGTTGTTGGCAAGCTGGTTGTCCAGCCTTCGTTTACGCTGCTCGCACCTCCCGTATGCATTAGCAGCTGTGCTGATTCCTATTCATAGTTGGAGATCATTTTTGGTTGAGCGGTAAATTGTATTGGGGTTATATAGGCGAATTCATATTCGCATGTTTCGTATTTAATTCGTGCATTACACAAGAGTGTATACGTTCATATTAATATACATACTCTGAGGTCGCAGTTTTCTTTTCTGCTCTGTTGGGACTATTTACACAGATATGCCATTCCAAATACCGGTAAAACTTTTATCATTATGGCGTATGGTATATCCATAAATACTTCAAAAAATATCTGTTGCATCCAGCGATTATAGATAAGTTGTTTCTGTCAGACATTCGCGGCAATTCCCATGAAACGTTTTAACTGATTACTTGGGTAAACTGATAAATTATCGTTACGAGTCGTAGCTATTCTCGGGTGTACTTGCTGTCAACCTACGGTGGTTGATTCTGTGACGAAGCGTTTCATCGCATACTGACGAGAGTTGTTTTGGCAGCTTTTGCACCCAGGTCGAATCTAATTAAAATGTACGGGAACACTGGAATTGCAAAAAAATATTTACTTGGTTATGCGCGGTAGCGTATTTCTCCTGCATATTTGTAATATTCCCTTCCAGCTATCGTACGTGTTGATGTTATTTCTGAAAAAACGACAGACACGGAGTACAACATCGTTGTATGTGAACGACTGCAAAACGCTAGATTATGAAAATCGCTTCGTGCCATCAAAAGACACCTGTGGGAATCCGTAGGAAAATCCACATTATTAACATTAGTATCCCGTTTGTATTATCGAAACCATCTGAAACAGGCACTGTGCTGACACTAGTCTTTTGTTTCTAAGGCTATCCTTCAGGAGCAACAGTTGGAACTGCCGTGAACTTCCCAAACTGTGTAGTGGACCATGGCTTGAAGTAGACCCTAATAAACCCTCCGCTTTTGCAATTATAAACATGAATGATCGACCGTGAACGACACTGATAGCATTTTGCAAAAGCTACCGTTAATAGAAGCTACGTGTAATTTCTTAGCCGTTTGTGACCGATTAGGTTTTTCTGCAGTACTGCTGCAAAGCAATATGTACATAAGGCAGTGCGTAAAGGGCGAGCAAATACTCTGTTCGTGTTTTTGTGGAAAATAATTGAAAAAATTAATATAAGTAAAATGGATGATTTTGGGGGTAAATTACCCGACGGGTGATTTTATGATAATTTCGGGTCATTACCGCTGAAATTAGCGGGTCAAATTACCGGATAATTTTTAAAAATCATTTAGGTAATTTGAGAGATTTTGCTGTCTGGGACGTTACTGAGGTAAGTGCAAACACCATTTTGCAAGAAAAAATAAAAAGTGTCGTATAATATGTGTACTTTTAACAAGGTTATTTGTACTATTTTACTCAGACTTGATACAACTTTCTTTTCATTGAATCTTCAGAAATTGTTGTGTGAAAATAAACCGAATCTTTGAAAATGGGGAATAATTTGCACGAACGTTCTTCTGAGAACGCGAAAAATATATCTGCTGACCACAAACTCTTGCATCAGAAAAGCGTGATCGAGGTTAACGGACACAAATTCGTGGCGAAAGCTTTTAAACAATTCACATTTTGTGGACATTGCAAGGAATTTATTTGGTACTTATCTCCTGAAAATGTTTCGAATTTTCAGGGGCTTGGGAAGGCAAGGTGTTCAGTGCAAAATGTGTCGCCTTGCAGTTCACAAGAGATGCTGTCGGTTGGTGGCCTTCGGTTGTAATGGCGTTGGCTTAGCCAAAAATGTCGATGTATGATTTCGAATGACTATTAATGCGTTATTTATCTTTAGTCTGCACGATGTCATCAATTCCATGTGCACACATTCTTAAGCCCTACATTTTGTGAGCATTGTGGGTCTCTTCTTTATGGTATGTTGCACCAGGGGATGAAATGTAAAAGTAGGTTCATTATTTACTTATCCTCATTTGTTTGTGGAAAACTAGGTTGCAAAATGAACGTGCATAAGCACTGCGAAACTAACGTTCCAAACTCATGTAGTATGTAGCGATCGCTGTAATGAATGATATTTTTGAAATTTGCACTTAGTTGTGAAGTTTCGATGATGTTGTCTTCCAACCTGCTTTTATTATAATCAGGCTTTCACATTTTCACTTCCGTCCCTAACCCAAACATAACTGAGCACGTGCCTTGTAACTCTGAATTGCTTCCCTTACACGCTCTATTTTCCAGTTTCTAGAAAAATACACAGATTGGACGCGTCGAACTTTTGTCTTCATTGTCTTGCGTGTTTCGATGGTGATAAACAGACCGGGTGAATTTCTTTTTGACATTCCTTTTTAACTACATGTGCCGTAGCCACGAAATTTACACCTCAGCCTTGTTTTACCGAACGGCTCCGTTTCTTTGAGAATTATTCACCTAACTGACTCGCAACAATCGGTTGATGAGCTTAGCGCAATTTTGCTAACCAAGTTCACTATATCTCGGGAAAAAGCGTGATATAAGCTGATAGAACTTGTCCAAATCAATTGTTGCACGCTGGTTGCTAAATTCCATTTCCAACACCGCAAATCACAGCTCTGGATCAAGATCCCGATAAGCAGGAACAGTTGATGTGACCAATGATACGAAAGGCAAAAGTCTTGAATTAATCTCCTTGATTTCCTTAGCAATTGAGCGAATGCAAACGAAATGTTTAATTTAAATGTATCTGTATACAAATATTTACTTGTACACTATGCGCACTCGAAACGTATTATGACAAGGGAAAAACAATTTACTGAGCTCGAGGGTACATTACAATATACGACCTAAACGGGCTCACTAATTTGTGGAACGGAAGAAAGCGGGTTGAGATTCGTTCGGCGAGTAAACAAAACAGTATATTGTCGAAATGCGAAGTCGACGTGGGCGAGCGAATAGGAAGGCGAAAAGAAAATACAGCAGAACGGCAAGCAAGCGCGCAGCGTACGTCGTACATTCGAGTGCGCGAGAAACGTTTCTCTTTCTTTACTGGTTCAACCAACTATTTGAAAGGAATAAAAGTTGGAAACAAGGAGAGTACAGATGGCAATCGAAACTCTAACATAGTTTGCAATGTACACATTTCCGTTGCAATAATGACCAAGTAGTTGAGCGAGTATTCCATGTTAGATAAAATAACTTCCCATTAACCGTTTATCACCAGAGCATTTACTCATTAGTCTTCCAGTTTTTACATCCCAGCATAGATTACCACCATTCTGGTAGTGTGTGACTGATAAGCCTCTCTTTGTCGAAAGTGTAGATGAGGTCAACGACCGCGGACTTTTCCCGCCGCCAGTTCTTTTGTTTTCACCAAAGCGTTTGACCAACTGGCTAACGGTCCTCTGCTGCATTAACTAAAGACGTACGACGATCAGGGTAAGGTTCTCCGCTGCACAGCCTCATTTCCGAGTAGTCCAACATTTGCGGTTAAAACCGGCTCTGTCCTCTCTTATTTTTAATCATTCTCATCGGGCGTGCCTCAAGCTTTTGTCCTTCGATACCCTCAATACACTCGATACACTTCGTTCTATGCGATTGACTTTAAAATTTGAAATTCCGGTGATTCTGGCATTCTATAAGCTGTTCTTGATGCTGTCAAACAATAATCAAGAGAGTGTTCTGTCCGACTTAATGATGAAAAGTGCGCATTTGTCTCTTTGTGGAGATTCTGAAAACGTGGTCATTATACATACTTCTCAAAAATCTATCCTGGGGGTCAAAGCTGACCTCGAAAGAGATCGAGGAATCTAATTATTGTCCACTCTATCTTTATGCTACCACTATGAAAAGCGCAAGAAAGAAAGGTTGTGCTATTCTAAGCATGATAAAACGAACACTTTTTCATGTTAAAGAAAGGGTTTTTGAGACCCTTTACGGTGTTTACATCTGACCTTTACTTGCGTATGTTAACTCACTGGTACTTACTGGTCTTAAGTAGGACACACATGCATCGGAGCCTGTTTAACGAGCTGTTACAAAACATTATTAGACATTCAGAAATTTGCCTACGGATCTCGGCTGGAAATTCTTGATCTTTACCCATTCTAGCGTCGAAGACTCCGACATGATCTTACCCTCATTTGTATCTTTTTTGTTTATAGGCTTAATGGTATAAACCGATACTTTTACGGACCAAAACATTCTGCGTGACCACGAAAAGAAGTTTCACAAGTTAAGGCCCCGGCTACATGTTCAATTTTTTTCCTCACAAATTGGCGGCACCCTGAAATATGCTACCATCGGTCGGTGTCAATGCAACCTCCGTGGCGAAATTTAAGGCATTGTAAGAGCCGTGTTTTTAATTAACCGGGTTGATCACTAAGTTTGGATGAAAAATACCGTGCTGCGAACAAGCTCGTTTTCAGTGATTCACCATCAGGCTAAACACATAACATTCATATTACAAATTTTACAGGGGATTCATTAATGGAGGTAAACGGGGAACGACTGTTCATTGAGGTCAGTCAGTTCAATGTCACACTGCATCAAGTACCCACTTGAACAGTGGTTCTTGACAGGCTAACAGGGTGGGGGGATGGCCAAGGCAGATCCAAAATCTGAACAAAACGTTTCTGGACGCACAGGGGCGGGTTATACAGGCGAAGTATGATAGCTTGTGCTGTATACATAATCCTATATATATACATATATAAAACGTATAAAGGAATAGAAAGACAATGATACATACCTATATACACATTAATTTTGTTTATCTAATCGCTTTTGGTGGCTCATAACTGAGTAGACATTACCTAATATCTGACATTTCACCTAAGCACCTTGACAGTTCCTCCCTCGGTATTTATACTCTGTTGATCAACAGCTTTCTAGTTCCCATATTTGGGAACGTTCTTCAGTAACGTAATTTTGTCCGTTCAAACAAAATTTTCTCAGCTGTTAGCCAAGATTTCAACTGGAGTCACTACACAGCTTCGCGATTTTGTGATCAACTAACCGTTTGAGAGTAGGTACGAAACTTAAAAAAGGACAGTTAGTCATCGGGTCACACCCTGTGAAAAGACTAGACCGTGACAACTTCTCTATGGCTTAAGTCCAGGCAATAAACCCCTTACAACCCTTCTAGCAGAGATGAGGCGATTTCTTGGCCGTTTATAAGTGAACAAATTACTTGTCCACAAATCCTAGCTTAATAGTTTACTGCAGACAACGCAGACAACAATATCTGTTTCCCGTTTGCGAATTCCAGCCAAGACAACGCAACTCACTCATCAGGTAGTGGACCACTTTTAACTACGTCTTGATTATGCGAGTGTGTCAGATGGGCATCACAGCGTCGAAAGCCAGAAACACAGTTTTGCGACGCGGTTTGAACGAAGTTTCCTCGAGCAGCTCTTCGTCGGTCAAGTAAGTCACTTATGCGACAAGCAACACAGTCAAAAGCTGACTGTTGTTGGTATCATGGAGCCAAACTGTGCACCAGATCCTGCATTTATGCGTAATAAAGTCCATGCGAGGTAAGCAGGCGACCTCTAAAGATAAACAGTTCCGTCGGTGCCGACTATTGTTGCCACATGATTTCTGTGTGGAATGTAGCAACCGGAGCCAAGTTTTTGGTTGATACCGGGGCAAAAGTTGGTGTGTTTTCACTTTAAAAAAATGTCAAATCACTGCAATCCACAGCTCTGTGTTATCAGGAACACTAGAAACCACTGACGGGTAGCGCTTGTTAAACTCTAATTTGGGCATTCGGTAGACATTTCGTTGAGTGTTTCCAGTGACTGTGATACTTTTTGCCATAATTCGTATCGATTTATTGGGAAATTTTGGCCTTCCGGTTGGTACGACACGTGGTATGGTAATCCTTTCTAGTACTCGGTAAAACACACCCGGCCTGCACGCAACAGTTCTGACTATGCAGCAAACATACGTTCAGTCTTCACCTTCTAGAAACTTCATGGCTCTTATCACTGAGGTCCCAAAACTCATCTACTCATTACATAACATTCTATCAGTAACCTCAAATGTGACGCATCATATAAGCACTAAGGGGACTTCTGTCAAAACACACACTCGCCAGTCGGTTCCCGACAAAGGGGAACTCCCTGGAATGGGATTAGAAAATATGCTGAAAAGTAGAATAGCATGTCTTTCCGACAGTCCATTGGTCTCCTAGTTGTATTTAACCCCGGAAAAGTCAATTGGCTGGCACCCTTGCACTGATCACCGCGGGCTGAAGAAAGCAACAGTCTCCGAGAGGTACCTGCTCTCGTAGATGCAAGATTTAACTACTTGCTTATATTGGAAACCATTTATTGCAAAACAGATTCAATACACGGTTACCATTAGGTCCCGATAGCCAAGGAGGATGCATCCATATCCACAGTCATCATTTTCTTTGACGTTTCACACCATTTAGCTTTCGAATAGCGTAAATGAAACAATCCACTACTTCGTTCAGGAAGTTACACACGGGATAGTTTTTCCTACCTTCACCTAAAAATAAGCTGTCGTCCAGTTTTCCTGTTTTTCACAAATGAATCGTTGACGTTAGTCGTTTTATGACAGACGTGACACCATAAAAATGATAGTTGGAGTAAGTAGCATCTGACGAATTTGTTTGCGGTGTGGATATTGTGATCAACAGTATCTGATATTCAAAGTGTATTTTGAGTATGCTTTACTGACTGTGACAGTAATTTCTTTTGATACCTGGCTGTAAAATGCCATCGGATCATTAACCCTTTCTTCCTTAAATCAAGCGAATAAATCAAGTTTTCTTTCAGCTACAGTATATGCCTTTGTATTGAATGGTCTCATGAGTTTATCCGAAGTAAACGGTTGATTGAGGGAATGTCACTTATAAGTTATTGATAAACCTGCTGACTGCTTAACAGTTTACACCACCGTACCAATCAAGATGGCAAATTCAAAACAATTTATTTCATGACGATTTCGAAAATGGTTGAAGCGGGTTTTCAAAATGACTGCGTTTTGTGTGGTTAGTATGAATAGTGAACAGACAGTAACTGTGTCTCCTCTCGAGGCGATCGGGCAACCTGATCATTACTCACAAGCGAAAGTGGTTCAGTGTTCACATATGATAATCCGGCCGTGCCTACTGTGAGGTCAATGGCGCAGTGGTAAACACGGTTGCCTCATGAACAGCATGTCCGTGGTTCAAGTCCCGGCAGTGGCGATGATATGCACTACTGATGAGCTCTAATGAGAGCGAAACTCGAGTCTAGTGCTTCTTTTCGAAAGGGGCCGACTGGAAAGTCTATGGGAATACGACAGCTGCGATCAATTGTGAGTGATGTTCAATTTGAAATAAACCAAATCCCCTACTACTCACCAGTAAACAATAAAGTATTCTAAATTAATTTTTATATCGCACCATGGTTTGATTTTACAACTGAATTTCAATAGCTCACAGGATACAAAACAGGGGGGTTTTCGGTAGACAACAAATCAAGAGCCAAATTGGTTGCAGACCCATTCCCGATGGGACGCAGTGCCTTGAAACAGTAAATTGCACGTAATTTTTTGTGGAAATAAATTTTAATCTTTGTTCGGTCAGTGTTGTGATGCATCGTTCACACATATTCTAGGGAAGATGCCTGGTTGTAAAACCCTGTTAACTTATTCCACCAAGACACTGAAAAAGAAGCACAAGAAGGGGTTGCGCATCGAAACCGTACAGACTTGTGTTGCATATGGATGACCGGTTTGGACCAGAATGAGTCACACTCTTGTGCTCCATTTTACGTCTTCCTGACTATACTGCGTGCTTCGGCGTTACAATTTTACCCTTCGATCTAGAGGTCATTTATATCAATTTCCCCGTAACTGTTGAAATCATGGTTTTTATTCAAATGAGACCTCTGTAACTACTTAAAACCTTCGCTTGTCGGGCTTTCTGCAATAAGTACGTTCAGTTCAATGTAAACCGTATTGCTAATGAATCGCTTCCTTGCTTTGTGCCTCAAAGTGCAAGTAGATATTTAACAGCCCGATAAAGAGGTAACTGAATAACTGTGTATATTAACGGCCCTGTGTCCTTGACCTGTGGATGTTTCTATAAACTCAGCCGCTTTCACGATGACTTACTGTAACATCCAAAAGGAAGACTAGTTTATCTTTGGCAAATTTAGGTGTGAAACTGAACATCAATCAGGTTCACTAATTTCACGAGTTGGTCAATAATACAAATGGTGACGTAACCGTTTTTCTTGTACAGAACACTGTGTTTGGTATCTCCACGGGATATGCATTTTTCTAACGTTGCCATGACGCTAATTGCTAACGATGAATCCGAAGGTGTTTCCATAACAATACCATCGCTTTAGTTTCGTTCATCTTCCATCATTTTTAGATTATCAGTTCTGCATGTGTGACGCTACAACCTATTAGAGTACATCTTCAGGAAGCCAATCTATACATGACTAAATCCTACATTTTCTCAGATAGAAGTAAATTACCGTACAACAGAACTCTCTTCTTTATTTTCCGCACCTGTTTGTTGGAAAAGTGACAAACCCAGCTATATCTTCTAGCAGGTGTACCACAATGACTTTCCATGAGCATTGTAGTGGTCAAGACAAGTTACCGAAAAGACTGTGTGAATGCGAGTATACCTCACTAGGCTATTGGTGATAATGAAATGAACGAATGAGACAAAACAGTTACAAAGTTTTAGCAGGTTATGGTATTCAAAAGGATTTGACTCACAGGAAAGTGTTCACAAGTGTTCGAGATGACCACCACAATATTCCAAATTGCCAGTATCCGGAAGTGGGTAATATCACAGAGTTGCCGTGGACTGCAGAAGCGCGATGCGGGATGCGACGATGTTCATAGTATAACGGAACTAAAACATTGAATGGTAGATCCTTGTAGTATCGTCAAACGACTGCGCAACGGAGAGAAGAGCAGACCGACGTGTACAGAATTTGTATTGTATTACAAGGTCACTTTCATCAATTTGGAAAACACGTAACGATGATACAAATGGATGTTGTACAGAAATGAAGTATTGTTTGCAAACGAAACTAAGGAACTACTTGCAGCTTCAAAGCAACTTCTTCTGTTATTAAACAGGCGGGTGATGCACACAGTTGTACACGTCAGAAGCGGGAAGTGGTGACTACCTCTCTTTGTGTGTCATTTGTAGACAGTTAGTCATCAGTACAAAGATTGCCGTTGGTAGAAAGTGGTCAGTCCTGTTTCAGGTTTCCCAAAGATTTGGCGCTCTATTTCTGTTCTGTTTCATGCTTGATTCTTTCATTTTCTCGCTGCTGAATTTCATTCAATCTTTCATGATGTCTTCTCATACAGTTAAATTCATTTATTTATCATGATCATTCCCGTAATCTTATCCGCACATACGTAACGAGATATTCTCAGATGTTTAGAACTTCTTCAATTATCGTAAATGCTTTAAGTCGAATTTCCCATTAAGGTCAGCTTACATTGTTGCACATGTCAGTGAAAGTGAATTTGAAGTCTTATGTATTAAGATCGTTTGATGAAACATGGTGTCTAGCGCAACTGTATGATCGCAATTTTTTTCTTCTACCTAATATGCAGGCGTCAGAAATTCATTCACACTATTACCAACTGTGCATCAGTAAGAATCTGATCCTGAACCGTGAGAATACAGTTGCATCGTGTCAATTACTTGATTATATCGAATTCCAGTTTGGAAATTTGCAAGCCATTTCACATAAGGTCGTTCAAGGCCGTCATAGAAGAAACTGTCGTTAGTTTTGCTAACATGTCAATCGTGGTGATATGCAATGTAGGGTGAATGATGTCATCATAAATAACTGAAGACAGAATGTTAACCAGTTCATTATATTCCTCACGTACTTTTGTCCGTATTGGCACAAATTAACATCAGTCTTGTTTATACCTCCCCGATACGGCGATTTTCACACTACAGCCCGCGAACATTCTGTGGATGCACGTGCTTGACCACGTCTATTAGTCAAACCATGCCATCACCAACTTGGAGTAGTTTCTCGATTAGTTGGCTTGATTAAAAATAACTTCGGAACTGTGGAACTCATATCCATTCTACAAAAGAAACCAACGGTTATATTTATTTGCTACTCCAGCTGTCATGCGTCATTTCCGGAATGTTTGACAACAATTCCCAAAACTAAGTGTATTGTGCCTCCTCGATTTTAGCACACTTGAACTTCATCTCATCCCCACATTGCTGCGTATCATAATGCTCATAAGAGAAGTGTTACCCACTGTGTTTCAGAGGTTCTGCACACCAAAAACTTTCCCACCCAAACTCTTTACTCCAGACAGGCAGACCAGTGTATGAACGTAAAATGTCTTTTGTGGTTATATTTACTTGGGCTACAATGGCGGCCAAGGTAAAAAAGAATACCGGAAGTCCTAAATGACCCCTCACTTCTCACGGTTAAGTATACCTGGCACAATCATCTCCGAAAGTAGCGACCTAACCCAGTATGCACTGCAGCTCATCTGAAGACAGCCGCTATCCAAGGGATAGGTATACAAATACATCTATCAAGGTAGTGGTGTACTTTTCCAATGCTGGTTTTATGGAGAAAAATGACCGAATCGTGGAAGTTTGTCAACTTGAATCAGCCTGGAATTACGGGTGATGTCGAGGCAGGACTGACGCTCTAAGTACCCAACCAGCAGACAAATATCCGTGGTTGTTTATTCAATTGGTTAGAATAGAGGGAGAGGTAGCAGACTGCTTGCTGCCTTCTTGTGGATAACTGTCAGTAGATTTCATACATCATATTTCATCGTCTACATCATATTTCCTTCTTCATTCTCAAACTTATGATAGGATGAAAAAATACACGTTGTCACCAGGATGGGTTATGTAGTCCAAGAACGTTGCACCGTCGTTCTAGTGATTTCAGTTCACTACATTAAGGCCTTACGAGTGAGATAACCTGTGCATTGCGATCACTAAGTGCTACAGTCTGTTGCAGGGAGTCGGGTCACAGAGGATACTGACAAACCTACCAGGCAAAGAATAGGTCATAAATTTTCAGGGTGGTCGTGGCGTTGTTTACCGAACCCCACATGAATTGGTGCTACATCGAGCGTGGTTGATAGAACTGCAGTTAGATTGAATCTAACGTATAACATAACCATCACTTATCTAACACTGTCCACCAGGTGCAACTTCAGATGAGCCGGATTTCCAGGAGTGCGGAGATACATCTCAAGCCAGCTGACTGCCACCTGACAACGGTTGTACAGTTGCCGAACAATTGAATAATATTATCACATCTGGACTCCGCAATAAATGGCTTTTTCTAATATCTTATTCAACAATCTTCCAAAAATGTAGACTGGCTCAAACTCCTACTATGAGCTGATTAGACAATAATTCAGTCTTATGGGACTTGCTTTTAAACGAGAGACGGTGTCTTACACCAGAGGCATTGCCGTAATAAGCGAACAGCAGTCGCGCACAATGAATACAAGAACCATTAACAGTATTTCGGAAAAATCAATTGTCGACCGTCCTTAGAGTTTCTTTCGGCACATAATTTTCTTGATCAGGTCAGAGGCAACTAAATTATCCTTCACGGAAATTTCAGGATTCTCCAAATCCGAATCCGATGCTGCACAGATATTACGTACATACCTCCCGACCTATACTGCTACCTTGACGAGGTGGTCGGG